>CANTUW010000036.1:0-84608 GCA_947686815.1 Podarcis lilfordi | reverse complement strand
CTTGTTCAGACGTCGGAGGGCTAATTCTGTTTCCGATCATAAAAACCCATCTGTTGCCACCGAAAAAGATTTCAGGGGATCGTTTGCAACAGTTTGCCACCATTTTTGAGTGAATTGCAGAACGTCAGATTTTTGCTGAAATTGTGACCGCGCGGCTTAGGGATTTTTTTAAAAAAAACTTGTTCATAAATCGAGGGCTAATTCTGTTTCCGATGATAAAATCCCATCTGTTTCCACCGAAAAAGGATTTTTTTTAAAAAAAACTTGTTCAGACTTCGGGGCCTAATTCTGTTTCTGATGATAGAACCCGTCTGTTTCCACTGAAAAAGCTTTCAGGGGATCATTTGCAACAGTTTGGCACCATTTTTGAGTGAATTGCAGAACGTCAGATTTTTGCTGAAATTGTGACCGCGCGCCTTAGGGATTTTTTTTAAAAAAAGTTGTTGAGACGTCGAGGGCTAATTCTGTTTCCGATGATTAAATCCCATCTGTTTCCACGAAAAAAAAGCTTTCAGGAGATTGTTTGCAACAGTTTGGCACCATTTTTGAGTGAATTGCAGAATGTCAGATTTTTGCTGAAATTGTGACCGCCCGGCTTGGGGATTTTTTCAAAAAAATGTTGTTCAGAGGTCGAGGGCTAATTCTGTTTCCGATGATAAAAACCCATCTGCTTCCACCAAAAAACCTTTCAGGGGATCGTTTGCAACAGTTTGGCACCATTTTTGAGTGAATTGCAGAATGTCAGATTTTTGCTGAAATTGTGACCGCGCGGCCGAGGGATATTTTTTTAAAAAAAGGTGTTCAGACGTCGAGGGCTAATTCTGTTTCCGATGATTAAATCCCATCTATTTCCAGCGAAAAAGATTTCAGGGGATCGTTTGCAACAGTTTGGCACCATTTTTGAGTGAATTGCAGAACGTCAGATTTTTTCTGAAATTGTGACCGCGCGGCCGAGGGATATTTTTTTTAAAAAAGTTGTTCAGACGTCGAGGGCTAATTCTGTTTCCGATGATTAAATGCCATCTGTTTCCACCGAAAAACACTTAAGGGGATCGTTTACAGCAGTTTGGCACCATTTTTGAGTGAATTGCAGAACGTCAGATTTTTGCTGAAATTGTGACCGTGCGCCTTAGGCATTTTTTTCAAAAAAAATGTTGTTCAGACGTCGAGGGCTAAATCTGTTTCCGATGATAGAACCCATCTGTTTCCACCGAAAAACCTTTAAGGCGATCATTTGCAGCAGTTTGGCTCCATTTTTGACTGAATTGCAGAATGTCAGATTTTTGCTGAAACTGTGACCGCGCGCCTTAGGCATTTTTTTTAAAAAAAATTGTTCAGACGTCGAGGGCTAATTCTGTTTCCGATGATAAAAACCCAAGTGTTTCCACCAAAAAACCTTTCAGGGCATCATTTGCAACAGTTTGGCACCATTTTTGAGTGAATTGCAGAACGTCAGATTGTTGCTGAAATTGTGACTGGGATTTTTTCAAAAAAAAGTTGTTCAGACGTAGAGGGCTAATTCTGTTTCCGATGATAAAAACCCAACTGTTTCCACCAAAAAACCTTTCAGGGGATCATTTCCAACAGTTTGGCAAGATTTTTGAGTTAACTGCAGAACGTCAGATTTTTGCTGAAATTGTGACGGCGCGGCTTAGGGTTTTTTTCCAAAAAAAGGTGTTCAGACGTCGAGGGCTAATTCTGTTTCTGATGATAAAAACCCGTCTGTTTCCACCAAGGAACCTTTCAGGGGATCGTTTGCAACAGTTTGGCACCATTTTTGGGTGAATTGCAGAACGTCAGATTTTTGCTGAAATTGTGACCTCGCGGCTTAGGGATTGTTTCAAAAAAAGGTTGTTCAGAGGTCGTGGGCTAATTCTGTTTCTGATGATAAAAACCCATCTGCTTCCACCAAAAAGCCTTTCAGGGGATCGTTTGTAATAGCTTGGCACCATTTTTGAGTGAATTGCAGAACGTCAGATTTTTGCTGAAATTGTGACCGCGCTTAGGGATTTTTTCAGAAAAAGTTGCTGAGACGTCGAGGACTAATTCTGCTTCCGATGAGAAAAACCCATCTGTTTCCACCGAAAACCTTTCAGGAGATCGTTTGCAACAGTTTGGCACCATTTTTGAGTGAATTGCAGAACGTCAGATTTTTGCTGAAATTGTGACCAGCGGGCTTAGGGATATTTTTCAAAAAAGTTGTTCAGACGTCGAGGGCTAATTCTGTTTCCGATGATAAATCCCATCTGTTTCCACTGAAAAAGCTTTCAGGAGATCGTTTGCAACAGTTTGGCACCATTTTTGAGCGAATTGCAGAACGTCAGATTTTTGCTGTAATTGTAACCGCGCGGCCGAGGGATATTTCTTTAAAAAAAGTTGTTCAGACGTCGAGGGCTAATTCTGTTTCCGATGATAAAAACCCACCTGTTTCCATCGAAAAACCTTTCAGGGGATCGTTTGCATTCTGTTTCCGATGATAAAAACCCATCTGTTTCCACCGAAAAAGCTTTCAGGGGATCGTTTGCAACAGCTTGGCACCATTTTTGAGTGAATTGCAGAACTTCAGATTTTTTCTTAAATTGTGACCGCGCGGCTTAGGGAATTTTTTAAAAAAAAGTTGTTCAGACGTCGAGGGCTAATTCTGTTTCCGATGATAAAAACCCATCTGTTTCCACCGAAAAACCTTTCAGGGGATCGTTTGCAACAGTTTAGCACCATTTTTGAGTGAATTGCAGAACGTCAGATTTTTTCCAAAATTGTGACCGCGCGGCTTAGGGATTTTTCAAAAAAGGCGTTCAGGCGTCGAGGGCTAATTCTGTTTCCGATGATAAAAACCCATCTGTTTCCATCGAAAAACCTTTCAGGGGATCGTTTGCAATAGCTTGGCACCATTTTTGAGTGAATTGCAGAACGTCAGATTTTTTCTGAAATTGTGACCGCGCGGCTTAGGCATTTTTCAAAAAAAAGGTGTTCAGACGTCAAGGGCTAATTCTGTTTCCGATGATTAAAACCCATCTGTTTACACAAAAAAAGATTTCAGGAGATCGTTTGCAACAGTTTGGCACCATTTTTGAGTGAATTGCAGAACGTCAGATTTTTTCTGAAATTGTGACCGCGCGGCTTAGGGATATTTCTTTAAAAAAAGGTGTTCAGACGTCGAGGGCTAATTCTGTTTCCGATGATAAAAACCCATCTGTTTCCACCGAAAAAGATTTCAGGGGATCGTTTGCAACAGCTTGGCACCATTTTTGAGTGAATTGCAGAACGTCAGATATTTGCTGAAATTGTGACCGCGCGGCTTTGGGATTTTTTCAAAAAAAAGGTGTTCAGACGTCGAGGGCTAATTCTGTTTCCGATGATAAAAACCCATCTGCTTCCACCAAAAAACCTTTCAGGGGATCGTTTGCAACAGTTTGGCACCTTTTTTGAGTGAATTGCAGAACGTCAGATTTTTGCTTAAATTGTAACCAGCGGCCGAGGGATATTTCTTTAAAAAAAGTTGTTCAGACGTCGAGGGCTAATTCTGTTTCCGATGATTAAATCCCATCTGTTTCCACCGAAAAAGATTTCAGGGGATCGCTTTGCAACAGTTTGGCACCATTTTTGAGCGAATTGCAGAACGTCAGATTTTTTCTAAAATTATGACCGCGACAGGGTTTTTTTCAAAAAAGTTGTTGAGACGTCGAGGACTAATTCTGCTTCCGATGATAAAAACCCATGTGTTTCCACCGAAAAGCTTTCAGGAGATCGTTTGCAACAGTTTGGCACCATTTTTGATTGAATTGCAGAACGTCAGATTTTTGCTGAAATTGTGACAGCGGCTCTGGGTTTCTTTAAAAATAAAGTTGTTCAGAGGTCGAGGGCTAACTCTGCTTCCGATGATAAAAACCCATCTGTTTCCATCGAAATACCTTTCAGGGGATCGTTTGCATTCTGTTTCCGATGATAAAAACTCCATCTGTTTCCACCGAAAACCCTTTCAGGGGATCGTTTGCAATAGTTTGGCACCATTTTTGAGTGAATTGCAGAACGTCAGATTTTTTCTGAAATTGTGACCGCGCGGCTTAGGGATTTTTTCCAAAAAAAGTTGTTCAGACGTCGAGGGCTAATTCTGTTTCCGATGATTAAATCCCATCTGTTTCCACCGAAAAAGATTTCAGGGGATCATTTGCAACAGTTTGGCACCTTTTTTGAGTGATTTGCAGAATGTCAGATTTTTGCTGTAATTGTAACCGCAGCGTCGAGGGATATTTCATTAAAAAAGTTGTTCAGACGTCGAGGGCTAATTCTGTTTCCGATGATTAAATCCCATCTGTTTCCACCGAAAAAGATTTCAGGGATCATTTGCAACAGTTTGGCACCATTTTTGAGCGAATTGCAGAACGTCAGATTTTTTCTAAAATTGTGACCGCGCGGCTTAGGGATTTTTTTTAAAAAAAGTTGTTCAGACGTCGAGGGCTAATTCTGTTTCCGATGATTAAAACCCATCTGTTTCCACCGAAAAACCTTTCAGGGGATCGTTTGCAACAGTTTGGCACCTTTTTTGAGTGAATTGCAGAATGTCAGATTTTTGCTGAAATTGTAACCGCGCGGCCGAGGGATATTTCTTTAAAAAAAGTTGTTCAGACGTCGAGGGCTAATTCTGTTTCCGATGATTAAATCCCATCTGTTTCCACCGAAAAAGATTTCAGGGGATCGTTTGCAACAGTTTGGCACCATTTTTGAGCGAATTGCAGAACGTCAGATTTTTTCTAAAATTGTGACCGCGCGGCTTAGGGATTTTTTCCAAAAAAAGTTGTTCAGACGGCAAGGGCTAATTCTGTTTCCGATGATAAAAATCCATGTTTCCACCAAAAAAGCTTTCAGAGGATTGTTTGCAACAGCTTGGCACCATTTTTGAGTGAATTGCAGAACGTCAGATTTTTTCTGAAATTGTGACAGCGCGGCTTTGGGTTTCTTTAAAAATAAAGTTGTTCAGAGGTCGAGGGCTAATTCTGTTTCCGATGATAAAAACCCATCTGCTTCCACCAAAAAAAGATTTCAGGGGATCGTTTGCAACAGTTTGGCACCTTTTTTGAGTGAATTGCAGAATGTCAGATTTTTTCTGAAATTGTGACCGCGCGGCTTAGGGATTTTTTCCAAAAAAAGGTTGTTCAGAGGTCGTGGGCTAATTCTGTTTCCGATGATAAAAACCCATCTGCTTCCACCAAAAAGCCTTTCAGGGGATCATTTGCAACAGTTTGGCAAGATTTTTTAGTGAATTGCAGAATGTCAGATTTTTGCTGAAATTGTGACCGCGCAGGGATTTTTTCAGAAAAAAGTTGTTGAGACGTCGAGGACTAATTCTGCTTCCGATGATAAAAACCCATGTGTTTCCACCGAAAAGCTTCAGGTGATCGTTTGCAACAGGTTGGCACCATTTTTGATTGAATTGCAGAACGTCAGATTTTTGCTGAAATTGTGACAGCGCGGCTTTGGGTTTCTTTAAAAATAAAGTTGTTCAGAGGTCGAGGGCTAATTCTGTTTCCGATGATAAAAACCCATCTGCTTCCACCAAAAAACCTTTCAGGGGATCGTTTGCAACAGTTTGGCACCTTTTTTGAGTGATTTGCAGAATGTCAGATTTTTGCTGTAATTGTAACCGCGCGGCCGAGGGATATTTCTTTAAAAAAAGTTGTTCAGACGTCGAGGGCTAATTCTGTTTCCGATGATTAAATCCCATCTGTTTCCACCGAAAAAGATTTCAGGGGATCGTTTGCAACAGTTTGGCACCATTTTTGAGCGAATTGCAGAACGTCAGATTTTTTCTAAAATTGTGACCGCGCGGCTTAGGGATTTTTTCAAAAAAAAGGCGTTCAGGCGTCGAGGGCTAATTCTGCTCCGATGATAAAAACCCATCTGTTTCCATCGAAAACCTTTCAGGTGATCGTTTGCAATAGATTGGCACCATTTTTGAGTGAATTGCAGAACGTCAGATTTTTTCTGAAATTGTGACCGCGCGGATTACGGATTTTTTCAAAAAAAAGGTGTTCAGACGTCAAGGGCTAATTCTGTTTCCGATGATTAAAACCCATCTGTTTACACAAAAAAAGATTTCAGGAGATCGTTTGCAACAGTTTGGCACCATTTTTGAGTGAATTGCAGAACGTCAGATTTTTTCTGAAATTGTGACCGCGCGGCTTAGGGATTTTTTCAAAAAAAAGGTGTTCAGACGGCGAGGGCTAATTCTGTTTCCGATGATAAAAACCCATCTGTTTCCATCGAAAAAGCTTTCAGGGGATCGTTTGCAACAGCTTGGCACCATTTTTGAGTGAATTGCAGAACGTCAGATATTTGCTGAAATTGTGACCGCTCGGCTTTGGGATTTTTTCAAAAAAAAGGTGTTCAGACGTCGAGGGCTAATTCTGTTTCCGATGATAAAAACCCATCTGTTTCCACCGAAAAAACCTTTCAGGGGATCGTTTGCAACAGTTTGGCACCATTTTTGAGTGAATTGCAGAACGTCAGATATTTTCTGAAATTGTGACCGCGCGGCTTAGGGATTTTTTTTTAAAAAAAGGTATTCAGACGTCGAGGGCTAATTCTGTTTCCGATGATAAAAACCCATCTATTTACCCAAAAAAAGATTTCAGGAGATCGTTTGCAACAGTTTGGCACCATTTTTGAGTGAATTGCAGAACGTCAGATTTTTGCTGAAATTGTGACCGCGCGGCTTAGGGATTTTTTCAAAAAAAATGTTGTTCAGACGTCGAGGGCTAAATCTGTTTCCGATGATAGAACCCATCTGTTTCCACCGAAAAACCTTTAAGGGGATCATTTGCAGCAGTTTGTCTCCATTTTTGACTGAATTGCAGAATGTCAGATTTTTGCTGAAATTATGACCGCGCGCCTTAGGCATTTTTTTTTAAAAAAAGTTGTTCAGACGTCGAGGGCTAATTCTGTTTCCGATGATACAACCCAAGTGTTTCCACCAAGAAAGCTTTCAGGGCATCATTTGCAACAGTGTGGCACCATTTTTGATTGAATTGCAGAACGTCAGATTTTTGCTGAAATTGTGACAGCGCGGCTTTGGGTTTCTTTAAAAATAAAGTTGTTCAGAGGTCGAGGGCTAATTCTGTTTCCGATGATAAAAACCCATCTGCTTCCACCAAAAAACCTTTCAGGGGATCGTTTGCAACAGTTTGGCACCTTTTTTGAGTGAATTGCAGAATGTCAGATTTTTGCTGAAATTGTAACCGCGCGGCCGAGGGATATTTCTTTAAAAAAAGTTGTTCAGACGTCGAGGGCTAATTCTGTTTCCGATGATTAAATCCCACCTGTTTCCACCGAAAAAGATTTCAGGGGATCGTTTGCAACAGTTTGGCACCATTTTTGAGCGAATTGCAGAACGTCAGATTTTTTCTAAAATTGTGACCGCGCAGGGTTTTTTTCAAAAAAAAGTTGTTGAGACGTCGAGGACTAATTCTGCTTCCGATGATAAAAACCCATGTGTTTCCACCGAAAAAGCTTTCAGGAGATCGTTTGCAACAGTTTGGCACCATTTTTGATTGAATTGCAGAACGTCAGATTTTTGCTGAAATTGTGACAGCGCGGCTCTGGGTTTCTTTAAAAATAAAGTTGTTCAGAGGTCGAGGGCTAATTCTGTTTCCGATGATAAAAACCCATCTGTTTCCATCGAAATACCTTTCAGGGGATCGTTTGCATTCTGTTTCCGATGATAAAAACCCATCTGTTTCCACCGAAAACCCTTTCAGGGGATCGTTTGCAATAGTTTGGCACCATTTTTGAGTGAATTGCAGAACGTCAGATTTTTTCTGAAATTGTGACCGCGCGGCTTAGGGATTTTTTCCAAAAAAAGTTGTTCAGACGGCAAGGGCTAATTCTGTTTCCGATGATAAAAATCCATCTGTTTCCACCAAAAAAGCTTTCAGAGGATTGTTTGCAACAGCTTGGCACCATTTTTGAGTGAATTGCAGAACGTCAGATTTTTTCTGAAATTGTGACAGCGCGGCTTTGGGTTTCTTTAAAAATAAAGTTGTTCAGAGGTCGAGGGCTAATTCTGTTTCCGATGATAAAAACCCATCTGCTTCCACCAAAAAACCTTTCAGGGGATCGTTTGCAACAGTTTGGCACCATTTTTGAGTGAATTGCAGAACGTCAGATATTTTCTGAAATTGTGACCGCGCGGCTTAGGGATTTTTTTTTAAAAAAAGGTATTCAGACGTCGAGGGCTAATTCTGTTTCCGATGATAAAAACCCATCTATTTACACAAAAAAAGATTTCAGGAGATCGTTTGCAACAGTTTGGCACCATTTTTGAGTGAATTGCAGAACGTCAGATTTTTGCTGAAATTGTGACCTCGCGGCTTAGGGATTGTTTCAAAAAAAGGTTGTTCAGAGGTCGTGGGCTAATTCTGTTTCCGATGATAAAAACCCATCTGCTTCCACCAAAAAGCCTTTCAGGGGATCATTTGCAACAGTTTGGCAAGATTTTTTAGTGAATTGCAGAATGTCAGATTTTTGCTGAAATTGTGACCGCGCAGGGATTTTTTCAGAAAAAAGTTGTTGAGACGTCGAGGACTAATTCTGCTTCCGATGATAAAAACCCATGTGTTTCCACCGAAAAAGCTTTCAGGAGATCGTTTGCAACAGTTTGGCACCATTTTTGATTGAATTGCAGAACGTCAGATTTTTGCTGAAATTGTGACAGCGCGGCTTTGGGTTTCTTTAAAAATAAAGTTGTTCAGAGGTCGAGGGCTAATTCTGTTTCCGATGATAAAAACCCATCTGCTTCCACCAAAAAGCCTTTCAGGGGATCATTTGCAACAGTTTGGCACCTTTTTTGAGTGATTTGCAGAATGTCAGATTTTGCTGTAATTGTAACCGCGCGGCCGAGGGATATTTCTTTAAAAAAGTTGTTCAGACGTCGAGGGCTAATTCTGTTTCCGATGATTAAATCCCATCTGTTTCCACCGAAAAGATTTCAGGGGATCGTTTGCAACAGTTTGGCACCATTTTTGAGCGAATTGCAGAACGTCAGATTTTTTCTAAAATTGTGACCGCGCGGCTTAGGGATTTTTTCAAAAAAAAGTTGTTCAGACGTCGAGGGCTAATTCTGTTTCCGATGATAAAAACCCATCTGTTTCCATCGAAAAACCTTTCAGGGGATCGTTTGCATTCTGTTTCCGATGATAAAAACCCATCTGTTTCCACCGAAAAAGCTTTCAGGGGATCGTTTGCAACAGCTTGGCACCATTTTTGAGTGAATTGCAGAACTTCAGATATTTTATTAAATTGTGACCGCGCGGCTTAGGGTTTTTTTAAAAAAAAAGTTGTTCAGACGTCGAGGGCTAATTCTGTTTCCGATGATTAAATCCCATCTGTTTCCACCGAAAAACCTTTCAGGGGATCGTTTGCAACAGTTTAGCACCATTTTTGAGTGAATTGCATAACGTCAGATTTTTTCCAAAATTGTGACCGCGCGGCTTAGGGATTTTTTCAAAAAAAAGGCGTTCAGGCGTCGAGGGCTAATTCTGTTTCCGATGATAAAAACCCATCTGTTTCCATCGAAAAACCTTTCAGGGGATCGTTTGTAATAGCTTGGCACCATTTTTGAGTGAATTGCAGAACGTCAGATTTTTTCTGAAATTGTGACCGCGCGGATTACGGATTTTTTCAAAAAAAAGGTGTTCAGACGTCAAGGGCTAATTCTGTTTCCGATGATAAAAACCCATCTGCTTCCACCAAAAAAGCTTTCAGGGGATCGTTTGCTACAGTTTGTCACCTTTTTGAGTGATTTGCAGAATGTCAGATTTTTGCTGTAATTGTAACCGCGCGGCATAGGGATATTTCTTTAAAAAAGTTGTTCAGACGTCGAGGGCTAATTCTGTTTCCGATGATTAAATCCCATCTGTTTCCACCGAAAAAGATTTCAGGGGATAGTTTGCAACAGTTTGGCACCATTTTTGAGTGAATTCCAGAACGTCAGATTTTTTGCTAAAATTGTGACCGCGCGGCTTAGGGATTTTTTCAAAAAAAGGTGTTCAGACGTCGAGGGCTAATTCTGTTTTCGATGATAAAAACCCATCTGTTTCCACCGAAAAACCTTTCAGGGGATCGTTTGCATTCTGTTTCCGATGATAAAAACCCATCTGTTTCCACCGAAAAAGCTTTCAGGGGATCGTTTGCAACAGCTTGGCACCATTTTTGAGTGAATTGCAGAACTTCAGATTTTTTCTTAAATTGTGACCGCGCGGCTTAGGGATTTTTTTAAAAAAAAGTTGTTCAGACGTCGAGGGCTAATTCTGTTTCCGATGATAAAAACCCATCTGTTTCCACTGAAAAACCTTTCAGGGGATCGTTTGCAACAGTTTAGCACCATTTTTGAGTGAATTGCATAACGTCAGATTTTTTCCAAAATTGTGACCGCGCGGCTTAGGGATTTTTTCAAAAAAAAGGCGTTCAGGCGTCGAGGGCTAATTCTGTTTCCGATGATAAAAACCCATCTGTTTCCATCGAAAAACCTTTCAGGGGATCGTTTGCAATAGCTTGGCACCATTTTTGAGTGAATTGCAGAACGTCAGATTTTTTCTGAAATTGTGACCGCGCGGATTACGGATTTTTTCAAAAAAAAGGTGTTCAGACGTCAAGGGCTAATTCTGTTTCCGATGATTAAAACCCATCTGTTTCCATCGAAAAACCTTTCAGGGGATCGTTTGCATTCTGTTTCCGATGATAAAAACCCGTCTGTTTCCACCAAGGAACCTTTCAGGGGATCGTTTGCAACAGTTTGGCACCATTTTTGGGTGAATTGCAGAGCGTCAGATTTTTGCTGAAATTGTGACCTTGCGGCTTAGGGATTGTTTCAAAAAGAGGTTGTTCAGAGGTCGTGGGCTAATTCTGTTTCCGATGATAAAAACCCAACTGTTTCCACCAAAAAGCCTTTCAGGGGATCATTTGCAACAGCTTGGCACCATTTTTGAGTGAACTGCAGAACGTCAGATTTTTTCTGAAATTGTGACCGCGCGGCTTAGGGAGTTTTTTTTAAAAAAGGCGTTCAGACGGCGAGGGCTAATTCTGTTTCCGATGATAAAAACCCATCTGTTTCCACGGAAAAAGCTTTCAGGGGATCGTTTGCAACAGCTTGGCACCATTTTTTAGTGAATTGCAGAATGTCAGATTTTTGCTGAAATTCTGACTGCGCGGCTTAGGGATTTTTTCAAAAAAAAGGTGTTCAGATGTCGAGGGCAACTTCTCTTTCCGATGACAAAATCCCATCTGTTTCCACCAAAAATGCTTTCAGGGGATCGTTTGCAACCGTTTGGCACAATTTTTGAGTGAATTGCAGAATGACAGATTTTTTCCTGAAATTGTGACCGCGCAGGGTTTTTTTCAAAAAAAAGTTGTTGAGACGTCGAGGACTAATTCTGCTTCCGATGATAAAAACCCATGTGTTTCCACCGAAAAAGCTTTCAGGAGATCGTTTGCAACAGTTTGGCACCATTTTTGATTGAATTGCAGAACGTCAGATTTTTGCTGAAATTGTGACCGCGCGGCTTAGGGATTTTTTCAGAAAAATGTTGTCCAGACGTCGAGTGCTAATTCTGTTTCCGATGATAAAAACCCATCTGTTTCCACCGAAAACCCTTTCAGGGTATCGTTTGCAAAAGTTTGGCACGATTTTTGAGTGAACTGCAGAACGTCAGATTTTTTCTGAAATTGTGACCGCGCGGCTTAGGGAGTTTTTTTTAAAAAAGGCGTTCAGACGTCGAGGGCTAATTCTGTTTCCGATGATAAAAACCCATCTGTTTCCACCAAAAACTATCAGGGGATCGTTTGCAACAGTTTGGCACCATTTTTGAGTGAATTGCAGAACTTCAGATTTTAACTGAAATTGGGACCGCGCGGCTTTGGTATTTTTCAAAAAATGGTGTTCAGACGTCGAGGGCTAATTCTGTTTCCGATGATAAAAACCCATCTGTTTCCACCAAAAAAGCTTTCAGGGGATCGTTTGCAACAGCTTGGCACCATTTTTGAGTGAATTGCAGAACATCAGATTTTTTCTGAAATTGTGACCCCGCGGCTTAGGGATTTTTTTTAAAAAAAGGCGTTCAGACTTCGAGGGCTAATTCTGTTTCCGATGATAAAACCCATCTGTTTCCACCGAAAACCCTTTCAGGGGATCGTTTGCAATAGTTTTGCACGATTTTGAGTGAATTGCAGAACGTCAGATTTTTTCTGAAATTGTGACCGCGCGGCTTAGGAATTTTTTTTAAAAAAGGCGTTCAGACTTCGAGGGCTAATTCTGTTTCCGATGATACAAACCCGTCTGTTTCCACCAAAAAAGCTTTCAGGGGATCGTTTCCAACAGCTTGGCACCATTTTTGAGTGAATTGCAGAACGTCAGATTTTTTCTCAAATTGTGACAGCGCGGCTTAGGGATTTTTTCAAAAAAAAGGTGTTCACACGTCGAGGGTTAATTCTGTTTCCGATGATTAAAACCCATCTGTTTCCACTGAAAAAGCTTTCAGGGGATCGTTTGCAACAGCTTGGCACCATTTTTGAGTGAATTGCAGAACGACAGATTTGTTATGAAATTGTGACCGCGCGGCTTAGGGATTTTTTTTAAAAAAGGTGTTCAGACGTCGAGGGCTAATTCTGTTTCCTATGATACAAACCCGTCTGTTTCCACTAAAAAGATTTCAGGAGATCGTTTGCAACAGTTTGGCACCATTTTTGACTGAATTGCAGAACGTCAGATTTTTGCTGAAAGTGTGACCGCGCGACTTAGGGATTTTTTCAAAAAAAAGGTGTTCAGACGGCGAGGGCTAATTCTGTTTCCGAGGATAACAACCCATCTGTTTCCATCGAAAAACCTTTCAGGGGATCGTTTGCAACAGTTTGGCACCATTTTTGAGTGAATTGCAGAACGTCAGATTTTTTTCTGAAATTGTGACCCCGCGGCTTAGGGATTTTTTTTAAAAAAAGGCGTTCAGACTTCGAGGGCTAATTCTGTTTCCGATGATACAAACCCGTCTGTTTCCACTAAAAAAGATTTCAGGAGATCGTTTGCAACAGTTTGGCACCATTTTTGAGTGAATTGCAGAACGTCAGATTTTTTCTGAAATTGTGACCGCGCAGCTTAGGGATTTTTTCAAAAAAAAGGTGTTCAGACGGCAAGGGTTAATTCTGTTTCCGATGATAAAAACCCTTCTGTTTCCATCGAAAAACCTTTCAGGAGATCGTTTGCAACAGCTTGGCACCATTTTTGAGTGAATTGCAGAACGTCAGATTTTTCTAAAATTGTGACCGCGCGGCGTAGGGATTTTTTTAAAAATAAGGTGTTCAGACTGCGAGCGCTAATCCTTTTTCAGTTGATAAAAACCCATCTGTTTCCATCGAAAAAGCTTTCAGGGGATCGTTTGCAACAGTTTGGCACCATTATTGAGTGAATTGCAGAACGTCAGATTTTTCTGAAATTGTGACCGCGCGACTTAGGGATTTTTTCAAAAAAAAGGTGTTCAGACGGCGAGGGCTAATTCTGTTTCCGAGGATAACAACCCATCTGTTTCCATCGAAAAACCTTTCAGGGGATCGTTTGCAACAGCTTTGCACCATTTTTGAGTGAATTGCAGAACGTCAGATTTTTTCTGAAATTGTGACCGCGCGGCTTAGGGATTTTTTCAAAAAAATGTTGTCCAGACGTCGAGTGCTAAATCTGTTTCCGATGATAAAAACCCATCTTTTTCCATCGAAAAACCTTTCAGGGGATCGCTTGCAACAGCTTGGCACCATTTTTGAGTGAATTGCAGAACGTCAGATTTTTGCTGAAATTGTGACCGCGCGGCTTTGGGATTTTTCAAAAAAGGTGTTCAGACGTCGAGGGCTAATTCTGTTTCCGATGATACAAACCCGTCTGTTTCCACCAAAAAAGATTTCAGGGGATCTTTTGCAACAGTTTGGCACCATTTTTGAGTGAAGTGCAGAACATCAGATTTTTTCTGAAATTGTGACCCCGCGGCTTAGGGATTTTTTTTAAAAAAAGGCGTTCAGACTTCGAGGGCTAATTCTGTTTCCGATGATACAAACCCGTCTGTTTCCACTAAAAAAGATTTCAGGAGATCGTTTGCAACAGTTTGGCACCATTTTTGAGTGAATTGCAGAACGTCAGATATTTTCTGAAATTGTGACCGCGCGGCTTAGGGATTTTTTCAAAAATGTTTTTCAGACGGCAAGGGTTAATTCTGTTTCCGATGATAAAAACCCATCTGTTTCCACCAAAAAGCTTTCAGAGGATTGTTTGCAACAGTTTGGCACCATTTTTGAGTGAATTGCAGAACGTCAGATTTTTGCTGAAAGTGTGACCGCGCGGCTTAGGGATTTTTTCAAAAAAAGTTGTTCAGACGTCGAGGGCTAATTCTGTTTCCGATGATAAAAACCCTTCTGTTTCCATCGAAAAACCTTTCAGGAGATCGTTTGCAACAGCTTGGCACCATTTTTGAGTGAATTGCAGAACGTCAGATTTTTTCTAAAATTGTGACCGCGCGGCTTAGGGATTTTTTTTTAAAAAAGGTGTTCAGACGGCGAGGGCTAATTCTGTTTCCGATGATAAAAACCCATCTGTTTCCATCGAAAAAGCTTTCAGGGGATCGTTTGCAACAGTTTGGCACCATTTTTGAGTGAATTGCAGAACGTCAGATTTTTTCTGAAATTGTGACCGCGCGACTTAGGGATTTTTTCAAAAAAAAGGTGTTCAGACGGCGAGGGCTAATTCTGTTTCCGAGGATAACAACCCATCTGTTTCCATCGAAAAACCTATCAGGGATCGTTTGCAACAGCTTTGCACCATGTATCAGTGAATTGCAGAACGTCAGATTTTTTCTGAAATTGTGACCGCGCGGCTTAGGGATTTTTACAAAAAAAATGTTGTCCAGACGTCGAGTGCTAAATCTGTTTCCGATGATAAAAACCCATCTGTTTCCATCGAAAAAGCTTTCAGGGGATCGCTTGCAACAGCTTGGCACCATTTTTGAGTGAATTGCAGAACGTCAGATTTTTGCTGAAATTGTGACCGCGCGGCTTTGGGATTTTTTCAAAATAAAGGTGTTGAGACGTCGAGGGCTAATTCTGTTTCCGATGATACAAACCCGTCTGTTTCCACCAAAAAAGATTTCAGGGGATCTTTTGCAACAGTTTGGCACCATTTTTGAGTGAAGTGCAGAACATCAGATATTTTATGAAATTGTGACCGCGCGGCTTAGGGATTTTTTTAAAAAAAAGTTGTTCAGACTTCGAGGGCTAATTCTGTTTCCGATGATACAAACCCGTCTGTTTCCACTAAAAAAGATTTCAGGAGATCGTTTGCAACAGTTTGGCACCATTTTTGAGTGAATTGCAGAACGTCAGATTTTTTCTGAAATTGTGACCGCGCAGCTTAGGGATTTTTTCAAAAAAAAGGTGTTCAGACGGCAAGGGTTAATTCTGTTTCCGATGATAAAAACCCATCTGTTTCCACCAAAAAAGCTTTCAGAGGATTGTTTGCAACAGTTTGGCACCATTTTTGAGTGAATTGCAGAACGTCAGATTTTTGCTGAAAGTGTGACCGCGCGGCTTAGGGATTTTTTCAAAAAAAAGTTGTTCAGACGTCGAGGGCTAATTCTGTTTCCGATGATAAAAACCCTTCTGTTTCCATCGAAAAACCTTTCAGGAGATCGTTTGCAACAGCTTGGCACCATTTTTGAGTGAATTGCAGAACGTCAGATTTTTTCTAAAATTGTGACCGCGCGGCTTAGGGATTTTTTTTAAAAAAAGGTGTTCAGACGGCGAGGGCTAATTCTGTTTCCGATGATAAAATCCATTTGTTTCCCTCGTAAAAAGCTTTCCGGGGATCGCTTGCAACAGTTTGGCACCATTTTTGAGTGAATTGCAGAACGTCAGATTTTTTCTGAAATTGTGACCGCGCCTGAGGGATTTTTTCAAAAAAATGTTGTCCAGACGTCGAGTGCTAATTCTGTTTCCGATGATAAAAACCCATATGTTTCCACCGAAAACCCTTTCAGGGTATCGTTTGCAAAAGTTTGGCACGATTTTTGAGTGAACTGCAGAACGTCAGATTTTTTCTGAAATTGTGACCGCGCGGCTTAGGGAGTTTTTTTTAAAAAAGGCGTTCAGACGTCGAGGGCTAATTCTGTTTCCGATGATAAAAACCCATCTGTTTCCACCAAAAAACTATCAGGGGATCGTTTGCAACAGTTTGGCACCATTTTTGAGTGAATTGCAGAACTTCAGATTTTAACTGAAATTGGGACCGCGCGGCTTTGGTATTTTTTCAAAAAAACGGTGTTCAGACGTTGAGGGCTAATTCTGTTTCCCATGATAAAAACCCATCTGTTTCCACCGAAAAAGCTTTCAGGGGATCGTTTGCAACAGCTTGGCACCATTTTTGAGTGATTTGCAGAACATCAGATTTTTTCTGAAATTGTGACCCCGCGGCTTAGGGATTTTTTTTAAAAAAAGGCGTTCAGACTTCGAGGGCTAATTCTGTTTCCGATGATAAAAACCCATCTGTTTCCACCGAAAACCCTTTCAGGGGATCGTTTGCAATAGTTTTGCACGATTTTTGAGTGAATTGCAGAACGTCAGATTTTTTCTGAAATTGTGACCGCGCGGCTTGGGAATTTTTTTTAAAAAAGGCGTTCAGACTTCGAGGGCTAATTCTGTTTCCGATGATACAAACCCGTCTGTTTCCACCAAAAAGCTTTCAGGGGATCGTTTGCAACAGCTTGGCACCATTTTTGAGTGAATTGCAGAACGTCAGATTTTTCTCAAATTGTGACAGCGCGGCTTAGGGATTTTTCAAAAAAAGTTGTTCACACGTCGAGGGTTAATTCTGTTTCCGATGATAAAAACCCTTCTGTTTCCACTGAAAAAGCTTTCAGGGGATCGTTTGCAACAGCTTGGCACCATTTTTGAGTGAATTGCAGAACGTCAGATTTTTTCTGAAATTGTGACCGCGCGGATTAGGGATTTTTTTTAAAAAAGTTGTTCAGACGTCGAGGGCTAATTCTGTTTCCTATGATACAAACCCGTCTGTTTCCACTAAAAAGATTTCAGGAGATCGTTTGCAACAGTTTGGCACCATTTTTGACTGAATTGCAGAACGTCAGATTTTTCTGAAACTGTGACCGCGCAGCTTAGGGATTTTTTCAAAAAAAGGTGTTCAGACGGCAAGGGTTAATTCTGTTTCCGATGATAAAAACCCATCTGTTTCCACCGAAAAAGCTTTCAGGGGATAGTTTGCAACAGTTTGGCACCATTTTTGAGTGAATTGCAGAACGTCAGATTTTTGCTGAAAGTGTGACCGCGCGACTTAGGGATTTTTTCAAAAAAAAGGTGTTCAGACGGCGAGGGCTAATTCTGTTTCCGATGATACAAACCCATCTGTTTCCATCGAAAAAGCTTTCAGGGGATCGTTTGCAACAGTTTGGCACCATTTTTGAGTGAATTGCAGAACGTCAGATTTTTCTGAAATTGTGACCGCGCGTGTTAGGGTATTTTTTTAAAAAAAGTTGTTCAGACGTCGAGGGCTAATTCTGTTTCCGATGATAAACATCCATCTGTTTCCATCGAAAAACCTTTCAGGGGATCGTTTGCAACAGTTTGGCACCATTTTTGAGTGAATTGCAGAACGTCAGATTTTTTCTGAAATTGTGACCGCGCGGCTTAGGGATTTTTTCAAAAAAAGGTGTTCAGACGTCGAATGCTAATTCTGTTTCCGATGATAAAAACCCATCTGTTTCCACCAAAAACTATCAGGGGATCGTTTGCAACAGTTTGGCACCATTTTTGAGTGAATTGCAGAACTTCAGATTTTAACTGAAATTGGGACCGCGCGGCTTTGGTATTTTTTCAAAAAAACGGTGTTCAGACGTTGAGGGCTAATTCTGTTTCCCATGATAAAAACCCATCTGTTTCCACCGAAAAAGCTTTCAGGGGATCGTTTGCAACAGCTTGGCACCATTTTTGAGTGAATTGCAGAACATCAGATTTTTCTGAAATTGTGACCGCGCGGCTTAGGGATTTTTTAAAAAAGGCGTTCAGACTTCGAGGGCTAATTCTGCTTCCGATGATAAAAACCCATCTGTTTCCACCGAAAACCCTTTCAGGGGATCGTTTGCAATAGTTTTGCACGATTTTTGAGTGAATTGCAGAACGTCAGATTTTTTCTGAAATTGTGACCGCGCGGCTTGGGAATTTTTTTTTAAAAAAGGCGTTCAGACTTCGAGGGCTAATTCTGTTTCCGATGATACAAACCCGTCTGTTTCCACCAAAAAAGCTTTCAGGGGATCGTTTGCAACAGCTTGGCACCATTTTTGAGTGAATTGCAGAACGTCAGATTTTTCTCAAATTGTGACAGCGCGGCTTAGGGATTTTTTCAAAAAAAAGGTGTTCACACGTCGAGGGTTAATTCTGTTTCCGATGATAAAAACCCTTCTGTTTCCACTGAAAAAGCTTTCAGGGGATCGTTTGCAACAGCTTGGCACCATTTTTGAGTGAATTGCAGAACGTCAGATTTTTTCTGAAATTGTGACCGCGCGGCTTAGGGATTTTTTTTTTAAAAAAGTTGTTCAGACGTCGAGGGCTAATTCTGTTTCCTATGATACAAACCCGTCTGTTTCCACTAAAAAAGATTTCAGGAGATCGTTTGCAACAGTTTGGCACCATTTTTGACTGAATTGCAGAACGTCAGATTTTTTCTGAAATTGTGACCGCGCAGCTTAGGGATTTTTTCAAAAAAAAGGTGTTCAGACGGCAAGGGTTAATTCTGTTTCCGATGATAAAAACCCATCTGTTTCCACCAAAAAAGCTTTCAGAGGATTGTTTGCAACAGTTTGGCACCATTTTTGAGTGAATTGCAGAACGTCAGATTTTTGCTGAAAGTGTGACCGCGCGGCTTAGGGATTTTTTCAAAAAAAGTTGTTCAGACGTCGAGGGCTAATTCTGTTTCCGATGATAAAAACCCATCTGTTTCCATCGAAAAACCTTTCAGGGGATCGTTTGCAACAGCTTGGCACCATTTTTGAGTGAATTGCAGAACGTCAGATTTTTTCTAAAATTGTGACCGCGCGGTTTAGGGATTTTTTTTTAAAAAAGGTGTTCAGACGGCGAGGGCTAATTCTGTTTCCGATGATAAAAACCCATCTGTTTCCATCGAAAAAGCTTTCAGGGGATCGTTTGCAACAGTTTGGCACCATTTTTGAGTGAATTGCAGAACGTCAGATTTTTCTGAAATTGTGACCGCGCGACTTAGTGATTTTTTCATAAAAAAGGTGTTCAGACGGCGAGGGCTAATTCTGTTTCCGATGATACAAACCCATCTGTTTCCATCGAAAAAGCTTTCAGGGGATCGTTTGCAACAGTTTGGCACCATTTTTGAGTGAATTGCAGAACGTCAGATTTTTTCTGAAATTGTGACCGCGCGGCTTAGGGATTTTTTTTAAAAAAGTTGTTCAGACGTCGAGGGCTAATTCTGTTTCCGATGATAAACATCCATCTGTTTCCATCGAAAAACCTTTCAGGGGATCGTTTGCAACAGTTTGGCACCATTTTTGAGTGAATTGCAGAACATCAGATTTTGTCTGAAATTTTGACCGCGCGGCACAGGGATTGTGTAAAAAAAAGGTGTTCAGACGTCGAGGGCTAATTCTGTTTCCGATGATAAAAACCCATCTGTTTCCACCGAAAAAGCTTTCAGGGGATCGTTTGCAACAGCTTGGAACCATTTTTGAGTGAATTGCAGAACGTCAGATTTTTTCTAAAATTGTGACCGCGCGGCTTAGGGATTATTTTAAAAAATGTTGTTCAGACGTCGAAGGCTAATTCTGTTTCCTATGATAAACATCCATCCGGTTCCATCGAAAAACCTTTCAGGGGATCGTTTGCAACAGTTTGGCATCAGTTTTGAGTGAATTGCAGAACGTCAGATTTTTTCTGAAATTGTGACCGCGCGGCTTAGGGATTTTTTCAGAAAAATGTTGTCCAGACGTCGAGTGCTAATTCTGTTTCCGATGATAAAAACCCATCTGTTTCCACCGAAAACCCTTTCAGGGTATCGTTTGCAAAAGTTTGGCACGATTTTTGAGTGAACTGCAGAACGTCAGATTTTTTCTGAAATTGTGACCGCGCGGCTTAGGGATTTTTTGTTAAAAAAGGCGTACAGACGTCGAGGGCTAATTCTGTTTCCGATGATAAAAACCCATCTGTTTCCACCAAAAAACTATCAGGGGATCGTTTGCAACAGTTTGGCACCATTTTTGAGTGAATTGCAGAACTTCAGATTTTAACTGAAATTGGGACCGCGCGGCTTTGGTATTTTTTCAAAAAAACGGTGTTCAGACGTTGAGGGCTAATTCTGTTTCCCATGATAAAAACCCATCTGTTTCCACCGAAAAAGCTTTCAGGGGATCGTTTGCAACAGCTTGGCACCATTTTTGAGTGAATTGCAGAACATCAGATTTTTTCTGAAATTGTGACCCCGCGGCTTAGGGATTTTTTTTAAAAAAAGGCGTTCAGACTTCGAGGGCTAATTCTGTTTCCGATGATAAAAACCCATCTGTTTCCACCGAAAACCCTTTCAGGGGATCGTTTGCAATAGTTTTGCACGATTTTTGAGTGAATTGCAGAACGTCAGATTTTTTCTGAAATTGTGACCGCGCGACTTAGGATTTTTTTTTTAAAAAGGCGTTCAGACTTCGAGGGCTAATTCTGTTTCCGATGATACAAACCCGTCTGTTTCCACCAAAAAAGCTTTCAGGGGATCGTTTCCAACAGCTTGGCACCATTTTTGAGTGAATTGCAGAACGTCAGATTTTTTCTCAAATTGTGACAGCGCGGCTTAGGGATTTTTTCAAAAAAAAGGTGTTCACACGTCGAGGGTTAATTCTGTTTCCGATGATTAAAACCCATCTGTTTCCACTGAAAAAGCTTTCAGGGGATCGTTTGCAACAGCTTGGCACCATTTTTTATTTAATTGCAGTACGTCATATTTTTTCTGAAATTGTGACCGCGCGGCTTAGGGATTTTTTTTAAAAAAGGTGTTCAGACGTCGAGGGCTAATTCTGTTTCCTATGATACAAACCCGTCTGTTTCCACTAAAAAGATTTCAGGAGATCGTTTGCAACAGTTTGGCACCATTTTTGACTGAATTGCAGAACGTCAGGTTTTTGCTGAAAGTGTGACCGCGCGGCGTAGGGATTTTTTAAAAAAAAGTTGTTCAGACGTCGAGGGCTAATTCTGTTTCCGATGATAAAAACCCATCTGTTTCCATCGAAAAACCTTTCAGGGGATCGTTTGCAACAGTTTGGCACCATTTTTGAGTGATTTGCAGAACGTCAGATTTTTCTAAAATTGTGACCGCGCGGCTTAGGGATTTTTTTAAAAAAGGTGTTCAGACGGCGAGGGCTAATTCTGTTTCCGATGATAAAAACCCATCTGTTTCCATCGAAAAAGCTTTCAGGGGATCGTTTGCAACAGTTTGGCACCATTTTTGAGTGAATTGCAGAACGTCAGATTTTTTCTGAAATTGTGACCGCGCGGCTTAGGGATTTTTTTAAAAAAAAGGTGTCCAGATGTCGAGTGCTAATTCTGTTTCCGATGATAACAACCCATCTGTTTCCATCGAAAAACCTTTCAGGGGATCGTTTGCAACAGCTTGGCACCATTTTTGAGTGAATTGCAGAACGTCAGATTTTTTCTGAAATTGTGACCGCGCGGCTTAGGGATTTTTTCAAAAAAATGTTGTCCAGACGTCGAGTGCTAATTCTGTTTCCGATGATAAAAACCCATCTGTTTCCACCGAAAAAGCTTTCAGGGGATCGCTTGCAACAGCTTGGCACCATTTTTGAGTGAATTGCAGAACGTCAGATTTTTGCTGAAATTGTGACCGCGCGGCTTTGGGATTTTTTCAAAATAAAGGTGTTGAGACGTCGAGGGCTAATTCTGTTTCCGATGATACAAACCCATCTTTTTCCATCGAAAAAGATTTGAGGGGATCGTTTGCAACAGTTTGGCACCATTTTTGAGTGAAGTGCAGAACATCAGATTTTTTCTGAAATTGTGACCCCGCGGCTTAGAGATTTTTTTTAAAAAAAGGCGTTCAGACGGCGAGGGCTAATTCTGTTTCCGATGATAAAAACCCATCTGTTTCCATCGAAAAAGCTTTCAGGGGATCGTTTGCAACAGTTTGGCACCATTTTTGAGTGAATTGCAGAACGTCAGATTTTTCTGAAAGTGTGACCGCGCGCTTAGGGATTTTTTCAAAAAATGTTGTCCAGACGTCGAGTGCTAATTCTGTTTCCGATGATAAAAACCCATCTGTTTCCACCGAAAACCCTTTCAGGGTATCGTTGGCAAAAGTTTGGCACGATTTTTGAGTGAACTGCAGAACGTCAGATTTTTCTGAAATTGTGACCGCGCGGCTTAGGGAGTTTTTTAAAAAAAGGCGTTCAGACGTCGAGGGCTAATTCTGTTTCCGATGATAAAAACCCATCTGTTTCCACCAAAAAACTATCAGGGGATCGTTTGCAACAGTTTGGCACCATTTTTGAGTGAATTGCAGAACGTCAGATTTTTTCTGAAATTGTGACCGCGCGGCTTTGGTATTTTTTCAAAAAAACGGTGTTCAGACGTCGAGGGCTAATTCTGTTTCCGATGATAAAAACCCATCTGTTTCCACCGAAAAAGCTTTCAGGGGATCGTTTGCAACAGCTTGGCACCATTTTTGAGTGAATTGCAGAACATCAGATTTTTTCTGAAATTGTGAACGCGCGGCTTCGGGATTTATTTTTTAAAAGGCGTTCAGACGTCGAGGGCTAATTCTGTTTCCGATGATAAAAACCCATCTGTTTCCACCGAAAACCCTTTCAGGGGATCGTTTGCAAAAGTTTGGCACGATTTTTGAGTGAATTGCAGAACGTCAGATTTTTTCTGAAATTGTGACCGCGCGGCTTAGGGATTTTTTTTTTAAAAAGGCGTTCAGACGTCGAGGGCTAATTCTGTTTCCGATGATACAAACCCGTCTGTTTCCACCAAAAAAGCTTTCAGGGGATCGTTTGCAACAGCTTGGCACCATTTTTGAGTGAATTGCAGAACGTCAGATTTTTTCTCAAATTGTGACAGCGCGGCTTAGGGATTTTTTCAAAAAAAAGGTGTTCACACGTCGAGGGTTAATTCTGTTTCCGATGATAAAAACCCATCTGTTTCCACTGAAAAAGCTTTCAGGGGATCGTTTGCAACAGCTTGGCACCATTTTTGAGTGAATTGCAGAACGTCAGATTTTTTCTGAAATTGTGACCGCGCGGCTTAGGGATTTTTTTTTTTAAAAAGTTGTTCAGACGTCGAGGGCTAATTCTGTTTCCTATGATAAAAACCCCTCTGTTTCCACTAAAAAGATTTCAGGAGATCGTTTGCAACAGTTTGGCACCATTTTTGACTGAATTGCAGAACGTCAGATTTTTCTGAAATTGTGACCGCGCGGCTTAGGGATTTTTTCAAAAAAAGGTGTTCAGACGGCGAGGGCTAATTCTGTTTCCGATGATAAAACCCATCTGTTTCCACTGAAAAAGCTTTCAGAGGATGGTATGCAACAGTTTGGCACCATTTTTGAGTGAATTGCAGAACGTCAGATTTTTGCTGAAAGTGTGACCGCGCGGCTTAGGGATTTTTTCAAAAAAAGTTGTTCAGACGTCGAGGGCTAATTCTGTTTCCGATGATAAAAACCCATCTGTTTCCATCGAAAAACCTTTCAGGGGATCGTTTGCAACAGCTTGGCACCATTTTTGAGTGAATTGCAGAACGTCAGATTTTTTCTAAAATTGTGACCGCGCGGTTTAGGGATTTTTTTTTTAAAAAGGTGTTCAGACGGCGAGGGCTAATTCTGTTTCCGATGATAAAAACCCATCTGTTTCCATCGAAAACCCTTTCAGGGTATCGTTTGCAAAAGTTTGGCACGATTTTTGAGTGAACTGCAGAACGTCAGATTTTTTCTGAAATTGTGACCGCGCGACTTAGGGTTTTTTTCAAAAAAATGTTGTCCAGACGTCGAGTGCTAATTCTGTTTCCGATGATAAAAACCCATCTGTTTCCACCGAAAAACCTTTCAGGAGATCGTTTGCAACAGTTTGGAACCATTTTTGAGTGAATTGCAGAACGTCAGATTTTTTCTGAAATTGTGACCGCGCGGCTTAGGGATTTTTTCAAAAAAAAGGTGTTCAGACGGCGAGGGCTAATTCTGTTTCCGATGATAAACATCCATCTGTTTCCATCGAAAAACCTTTCAGGGGATCGTTTGCAACAGTTTGGCACCATTTTTGAGTGAATTGCAGAACGTCAGATTTTTTCTGAAATTGTGACCGCGCGGCTTAGGGATTTTTTCAAAAAAAAGGTGTTCAGACGTCGAGGTCTAATTCTGTTTCCGATGATAAAAACCCATCTGTTTCCACCGAAAAAGCTTTCAGGGGATCGTTTGCAACAGCTTGGCACCATTTTTGAGTGAATTGCAGAACGTCAGATTTTTTCTGAAATTGTGACCGCGCGGCTTAGGGATTTTTTCAAAAAAAAGGTGTTCAGACGTCGAAGGCTAATTCTGTTTCCGATGATAAACATCCATCTGTTTCCATCGAAAAACCTTTCAGGGGATCGTTTGCAACAGTTTGGCACCATTTTTGAGTGAATTGCAGAACGTCAGATTTTTTCTGAAATTGTGACCGCGCGGCTTAGGGATTTTTTCAAAAAAATGTTGTCCAGACGTCGAGTGCTAATTCTGTTTCCGATGATAAAAACCCATCTGTTTCCACCGAAAACCCTTTCAGGGGATCGTTTGCAACAGTTTGGCACCATTTTTGAGTGAATTGCAGAACGTCAGATTTTTTCTGAAATTGTGACCGCGCGGCTTAGGGAGTTTTTTTTAAAAAAGGCGTTCAGACGTCGAGGGCTAATTCTGTTTCCGATGATAAAAACCCATCTGTTTCCACCGAAAAACCTTTCAGGGGATCGTTTGCAACAGTTTGGCACCATTTTTGAGTGAATTGCAGAACGTCAGATTTTTACTGAAATTGTGACCGCGCGGCTTAGGGATTTTTTTGGAAAAAGTTGTTCAGACGTCGAGGGCTAATTCTGTTTCCGATGATAAAAACCCATCTGTTTCCATCGAAAAAGCTTTCAGGGGATCGTTTGCAACAGCTTGGCACCATTTTTGAGTGAATTGCAGAACGTCAGATTTTTTCTGAAATTGTGACCGCGCGGCTTAGGGATTTTTTTAAAAAAAGGTGTTCAGACGTCGAGGGCTAATTCTGTTTCCGATGATAAAAACCCATCTGTTTCCACCGAAAAAGCTTTCAGGGGATCGTTTGCAACAGTTTGGCACCATTTTTGAGTGAATTGCAGAACGTCAGATTTTTCTGAAATTGTGACCGCGCGGCTTAGGGATTTTTTCCAAAAAAAAAGGTGTTCAGACGTCGAGGGCTAATTCTGTTTCCGATGATACAAACCCGTCTGTTTCCACCGAAAAAGATTTCAGGAGATCGTTTGCAACAGTTTGGCACCATTTTTGAGTGAATTGCAGAACGTCAGATTTTTTCTGAAATTGTGACCGCGCGGCTTAGGGATTTTTTCAAAAAAAAAAGGTGTTCAGACGTCGAGGGCTAATTCTGTTTCCGATGATAAACATCCATCTGTTTCCATCGAAAAACCTTTCAGGGGATCGTTTGCAACAGTTTGGCACCATTTTTGAGTGAATTGCAGAACGTCAGATTTTTTCTGAAATTGTGACCGCGCGGCTTAGGGATTTTTTCAAAAAAAAGGTGTTCAGACGTCGAGGTCTAATTCTGTTTCCGATGATAAAAACCCATCTGTTTCCACCGAAAAAGCTTTCAGGGGATCGTTTGCAACAGCTTGGCACCATTTTTGAGTGATTGGCATAACGTAACATTTTTTCTAAAATTGTGACCGCGCGGCTTAGGGATTTTTTAAAAAAAAAGTTGTTCAGACGTCGAAGGCTAATTCTGTTTCCGATGATAAACATCCATCTGTTTCCATCGAAAAACCTTTCAGGGGATCGTTTGCAACAGTTTGGCATCAGTTTTGAGTGAATTGCAGAACGTCAGATTTTTTCTGAAATTGTGACCGCGCGGCTTAGGGATTTTTTCAGAAAAATGTTGTCCAGACGTCGAGTGCTAATTCTGTTTCCGATGATAAAAACCCATCTGTTTCCACCGAAAAACCTTTCAGGGTATCGTTGGCAACAGTTTGGCACGATTTTTGAGTGAACTGCAGAACGTCAGATTTTTTCTGAAATTGTGACCGCGCGGCTTAGGGAGTTTTTTTTAAAAAAGGCGTTCAGACGTCGAGGGCTAATTCTGTTTCCGATGATAAAAACCCATCTGTTTCCACCAAAAAACTATCAGGGGATCGTTTGCAACAGTTTGGCACCATTTTTGAGTGAATTGCAGAACTTCAGATTTTAACTGAAATTGGGACCGCGCGGCTTTGGTATTTTTTCAAAAAAACGGTGTTCAGACGTCGAGGGCTAATTCTGTTTCCCATGATAAAAACCCATCTGTTTCCACCGAAAAAGCTTTCAGGGGATCGTTTGCAACAGCTTGGCACCATTTTTGAGTGAATTGCAGAACATCAGATTTTTGCTGAAATTGTGACCGCGCGGCTTAGGGGTTTTTTTAAAAAAAAAGGCGTTCAGACTTCGAGGGCTAATTCTGTTTCCGATGATAATAACGCATCTGTTTCCACCGAAAACCCTTTCAGGGGATCGTTTGCAATAGTTTGGCACCATTTTTGAGTGAATTGCAGAACCTCAGATTTTTTCTGAAATTGTGACCGCGCGGCTTAGGGATTTTTTTAAAAAAATGGCGTTCAGACTTCGAGGGCTAATTCTGTTTCCGATGATACAAACCCGTCTGTTTCCACCAACAAAGCTTTCAGGGGATCGGTTGCAACAGCTTGGCACCATTTTTGAGTGAATTGCAGAACGTCAGATTTTTTCTGAAATTGTGACCGCGCGGCTTAGGGATTTTTTCAAAAAAAAGGTGTTCAGACTTCGAGGGCTAATTCTGTTTCCGATGATAAAAACCCATCTGTTTCCACTGAAAAAGCTTTCAGGAGATCCTTAGCAACAGTTTGGCACCATTTTTGAGTGAATTGCAGAACGTCAGATTTTTTCTGAAATTGTGACCGCGCGGCTTAGGGATTTTTTTTTTAAAAAAGGTGTTCAGACGTCGAGGGCTAATTCTGTTTCCTATGATACAAACCCGTCTGTTTCCACCAAAAAAGATTTCAGGAGATCGTTTGCAACAGTTTGGCACCATTTTTGAGTGAATTGCAGAACGTCAGATTTTTTCTCAAATTGTGACCGCGCGGCTTAGTGTTTTTTTTTCAAAAAAAAAGTTGTTCAGAGGTCGAGGGCTATGTCTGTTTCCGATGATAAAAACCGATCTGTTTCCACCGAAAAAGCTTTCAGAGGATCGTTTGCAACAGTTTGTCACCATTTTTAAGTGAATTGCAGAACGTCAGATTTTTGCTGAAATTGTGACCGCGCGGCTTAGGGAAGTTTTCAAAAAAAGCTGTTCAGACTTCGAGGGCTAATTCTGTTTCCGATGATAAAAACCCATCTGTTTCCATCGAAAAAGCTTTCAGGGGATCGTTTCCAACAGTTTGGCACCATTTTTGAGTGAATTGCAGAACGTCAGATTTTTTCTGAAATTGTGACCGCGCGGCTTTGGGATTTTTTAACTAAAAAGGTGTTCAGACGGCGAGGGCTAATTCTGTTTCCGATGATAAAAACCCATCTGTTTCCATCGAAAAAGCTTTCAGGGGATCGTTTGCAACAGTTTGGCACCATTTTTGAGTGAATTGCAGAACGTCAGATTTTTTCTGAAATTGTGACCGCGCGGCTTAGGGATTTTTTTTTTAAAAAAATTGTTCAGACGTCGAGGGCTAATTCTGTTTCCGATGACAAAAACCCATCTGTTTCCATCGAAAAACCTTTCAGGGGATCGTTTGCAACAGCTTGGCACCATTTTTGAGTGAATTGCAGGACGTCAGATTTTTTCTGAAATTGTGACCGCGCGGCTTAGGGATTTTTTCATTAAAAAGGTGTTCAGTCTTCGAGGGCTAATTCTGTTTCCGATGATAAAAACCCATCTGTTTCCACCGAAAAAGCTTTCAGGGGATCGTTTGCAACAGCTTGGCACCATTTTTTAGTGAATCGCAGAACGTCAGATTTTTTCTGAAATTGTGACCGCGCGGCTTAGGGATTTTTTCAAAAAAAAGTTGTTCAGACGTCGAGGGCTAATTCTGTTTCCGATGATAAACATCCATCTGTTTCCATCGAAAAACCTTTCAGGGGATCGTTTGCAACAGTTTGGCATCAGTTTTGAGTGAATTGCAGAACGTCAGATTTTTTCTGAAATTGTGACCGCGCGGCTTAGGGATTTTTTCAGAAAAAAGTTGTTCAGACGTCGAGGGCTAATTCTGTTTCCGATGATAAAAACCCATCTGTTTCCACCGAAAACCCTTTCAGGGGATCGTTTGCAACAGTTTGGCACGATTTTTGAGTGAACTGCAGACCGTCAGATTTTTGCTGAAATTGTGACCGCGCGGCTTAGGGAGTTTTTTTTAAAAAAGGCGTTCAGACGTCGAGGGCTAATTCTGTTTCCGATGATAAAAACCCATCTGTTTCCACCGAAAAAGCTTTCAGGGGATCGTTTGCAACAGCTTGGCACCATTTTTGAGTGAATTGCAGAACGTCAGATTTTTTCTGAAATTGTGACCGCGCGGCTTAGGGATTTTTTCAAAAAAAGGTGTTCAGACGTCGAGGGTTAATTCTGTTTCCGATGATAAAAACCCATCTGTTTCCACCGAAAAAGCTTTCAGGGGATCGTTTGCAACAGCTTGGCACCATTTTTGAGTGAATTGCAGAACGTCAGATTTTTTCTGAAATTGTGACCGCGCGGCTTAGGGATTTTTTTTAAAAAAGTTGTTCAGACGTCGAGGGCTAATTCTGTTTCCTATGATACAAACCCGTCTGTTTCCACTAAAAAAGATTTCAGGAGATCGTTTGCAACAGTTTGGCACCATTTTTGAGTGAATTGCAGAACGTCAGATTTTTTCTGAAATTGTGACCGCGCGGCTTAGGGATTTTTTCAAAAAAAAGGTGTTCAGACGGCGAAGGTTAATTCTGTTTCCGATGATAAAAACCCATCTGTTTCCACCAAAAAAGCTTTCAGAGGATTGTTTGCAACAGTTTGGCACCATTTTTGAGTGAATTGCAGAACGTCAGATTTTTTCTGAAATTGTGACCGCGCGGCTTAGGGATTTTTTTTTAAAAAAGTTGTTCAGACGTCGAGGGCTAATTCTGTTTCCGATGATAAAAACCCATCTGTTTCCATCGAAAAACCTTTCAGGGGATCGTTTGCAACAGCTTGGCACCATTTTTGAGTGAATTGCAGAACGTCAGATTTTTTCTGAAATCGTGACCGCGCAGCTTAGGGATTTTTTCATAAAAAAGGTGTTCAGACGGCGAGGGCTAATTCTGTTTCCGATGATAAAAACCCATCTGTTTCCATCGAAAAAACTTTCAGGGGATCGTTTGCAACAGTTTGGCACCATTTTTGAGTGAATTGCAGAACGTCAGATTTTTTCTGAAATTGTGACCGCGCGACTTAGGGATTTTTTCAAAAAAAAGGTGTTCAGACGGCGAGGGCTAATTCTGTTTCCGATGATACAAACCCATCTGTTTCCATCGAAAAAGCTTTCAGGGGATCGTTTGCAACAGTTTGGCACCATTTTTGAGTGAATTGCAGAACGTCAGATTTTTCTGAAATTGTGACCGCGCGGCTTAGGGATTTTTTCAAAAAAGTTGTTCAGACGTCGAGGGCTAATTCTGTTTCCGATGATAAACATCCATCTTTTTCCATCGAAAAACCTTTCAGGGGATCGTTTGCAACAGTTTGGCACCATTTTTGAGTGAATTGCAGAACGTCAGATTTTTTCTGAAATTGTGACCGCGCGGCTCAGGGATTTTTTCAAAAAAGGTGTTCAGACGTCGAGGGCTAATTCTGTTTCCGATGATAAAAACCCTTCTGTTTCCACTGAAAAGCTTTCAGGGGATCCTTTTCAACAGCTTGGCACCATTTTTGAGTGAATTGCAGAACGTCAGATTTTTTCTGAAATTGTGACCGCGCGGCTTAGGGATTTATTCAGTAAAATGTTTTTCAGACGTCGAAGGCTAATTCTGTTTCCTATGATAAACATCCATCTGTTTCCATCGAAAAACCTTTCAGGGGATCGTTTGCAACAGTTTGGCATCATTTTTGAGTGAATTGCAGAACGTCAGATTTTTTCTGAAATTGTGACCGCGCGGCTTAGGGATTTTTTCAAAAAAATGTTGTCCAGACGTCGAGTGCTAATTCTGTTTCCGATGATAAAAACCCATCTGTTTCCACCGAAAACCCTTTCAGGGTATCGTTTGCAAAAGTTTGGCACGATTTTTGAGTGAACTGCAGAACGTCAGATTTTTTCTGAAATTGTGACCGCGCGGCTTAGGGAGTTTTTTTTAAAAAAGGCGTTCAGACGTCGAGGGCTAATTCTGTTTCCGATGATAAAAACCCATCTGTTTCCACCAAAAAACTATCAGGGGATCGTTTGCAACAGTTTGGCACCATTTTTGAGTGAATTGCAGAACTTCAGATTTTAACTGAAAGTGTGACCGCGCGGCTTAGGGATTTTTTCAAAAAAACGGTGTTCAGACGTTGAGGGCTAATTCTGTTTCCGATGATAAAAACCCATCTGTTTCCACCGAAAAAGCTTTCAGGGGATCGTTTGCAACAGCTTGGCACCATTTTTGAGTGAATTGCAGAACGTCAGATTTTTTCTGAAATTGTGACCGCGCGGCTTAGGGATTTTTTTTTAAAAAGGCGTTCAGACGTCGAGGGCTAATTCTGTTTCCGATGATAAAAACCCATCTGTTTCCACCGAAAACCCTTTCAGGGGATCGTTTGCAACAGTTTGGCACCATTTTTGAGTGAATTGCAGAACGTCAGATTTTTTCTGAAATTGTGACCGCGCGGCTTAGGGATTTTTTTTTAAAAAAGGCGTTCAGACTTCGAGGGCTAATTCTGTTTCCGATGATACAAACCCGTCTGTTTCCACCAAAAAAGCTTTCAGGGGATCGTTTGCAACAGCTTGGCACCATTTTTGAGTGAATTGCAGAACGTCAGATTTTTCTCGAAATTGTGACAGCGCGGCTTAGGGATTTTTTCAAAATAAAGGTGTTCAGACGTCGAGGGTTAATTCTGTTTACGATGATAAAAACCTATCTGTTTCCACTGAAAAAGCTTTCAGGGGATCGTTTGCAACAGCTTGGCACCATTTTGAGTGAATTGCAGAACGTCAGATTTTTTCTGAAATTGTGACCGCGCGGCTTAGGGATTTTTTTTTAAAAAAGGTGTTCAGACGTCGAGGGCTAATTCTGTTTCCTATGATACAAACCCGTCTGTTTCCACTAAAAAAGATTTCAGGAGATCGTTTGCAACAGTTTGGCACCATTTTTGACTGAATTGCAGAACGTCAGATTTTTGCTGAAAGTGTGACCGCGCGGCTTAGGAATTTTTTAAAAAAAAAGTTGTTCAGACGTCGAGGGCTAATTCTGTTTCCGATGATAAAAACCCATCTGTTTCCATCGAAAAACCTTTCAGGGGATCGTTTGCAACAGTTTGGCACCATTTTTGAGTGAATTGCAGAACGTCAGATTTTTTCTGAAATTGTGACCGCGCGGCTTAGGGATTTTTTCAAAAAAGGTGTTCAGACGTCGAGGGCTAATTCTGTTTCCGATGATAAAAACCCATCTGTTTCCACCGAAAAAGCTTTCAGGGGATCGTTTGCAACAGCTTGGCACCATTTTTGAGTGAATTGCAGAACGTCAGATTTTTTCTGAAATTGTGACCGCGCGGCTTAGGGATTTTTTTAAAAAAAAGTTGTTCAGACGTCGAAGGCTAATTCTGTTTCCGATGATAAACATCCATCTGTTTCCATCGAAAAACCTTTCAGGGGATCGTTTGCAACAGTTTGGCATCAGTTTTGAGTGAATTGCAGAACGTCAGATTTTTCTGAAATTGTGACCGCGCGGCTTAGGGATTTTTTCAAAAAAATGTTGTCCAGACGTCGAGTGCTAATTCTGTTTCCGATGATAAAAACCCATCTGTTTCCACCGAAAACCCTTTCAGGGGATCGTTTGCAACAGTTTGGCACCATTTTTGAGGGAATTGCAGAATGTCAGATTTAGGGACTTAGGGATTTTTTCAAAAAAAAGGCGTTCAGACGTTGAGGGCTAATTCTGTTTCCGATGATAAAAACCCATCTGTTTCCACCAAAAAATATTTCAGGAGATCGTTTGCAACAGTTTGGCACCATTTTTGAGTGAATTGCAGAACGTCAGATTTTTCTGAAATTGTGACCGCGCGGCTTAGGGATTTTTTCAAAAAAGGTGTTCAGACGTCGAGGGCTAATTCTGTTTCCGATGATAAAAACCCATCTGTTTCCACCGAAAAGCTTTCAGGGGATCGTTTGCAACAGTTTGGAACCATTTTTGAGTGAATTGCAGAACGTCAGATTTTTTCTGAAATTGTGACCGCGCGGCTTAGGGATTTTTTTTTAAAAAAGGCGTTCAGACGTCGAGGGCTAATTCTGTTTCCGATGATACAAACCCGTCTGTTTCCACCGAAAAAGCTTTCAGGGGATCGTTTGCAACAGCTTGGCACCATTTTTGAGTGAATTGCAGAACGTCAGATTTTTTCTGAAATTGTGACCGCGCGGCTTAGGGATTTTTTCAAAAAAAAGGTGTTCAGACGTCGAGGGCTAATTCTGTTTCCGATGATAAAAACCCATCTGTTTCCACCGAAAAAGCTTTCAGGGGATCGTTTGCAACAGCTTGGCACCATTTTTGAGTGAATTGCAGAACGTCAGATTTTTTCTGAAATTGTGACCGCGCGGCTTAGGGATTTTTTTTTCAAAAAAGTGTTTAGACGTCGAGGGCTAATTCTGTTTCCTATGATACAAACCCATCTGTTTCCACTAAAAAAGATTTCAGGAGATCGTTTGCAACAGTTTGGCACCATTTTTGACTGAATTGCAGAACGTCAGATTTTTTCTAAAATTGTGACCGCGCAGCTTAGGGATTTTTTCAAAAAAAGGTGTTCAGACGGCAAGGGTTAATTCTGTTTCCGATGATAAAAACCCATCTGTTTCCACCGAAAAAGCTTTCAGAGGATTGTTTGCAACAGTTTGGCACCATTTTTGAGTGAATTGCAGAACGTCAGATTTTTGCTGAAATTGTGACCGCGCGGCTTAGGGATTTTTTCAAAAAAAGTTGTTCAGACGTCGAGGGCTAATTCTGTTTCCGATGATAAAAACCCATCTGTTTCCATCGAAAAACCTTTCAGGGGATCGTTTGCAACAGGTTGGCACCATTTTTGAGTGAATTGCAGAACGTCAGATTTTTTCTGAAATTGTGACCGCGCGGCTTAGGGATTTTTTCATAAAAAAGGTGTTCAGACGGCGAGGGCTAATTCTGTTTCCGATGATAAAAACCCATCTGTTTCCATCGAAAAAGCTTTCAGGGGATCGTTTGCAACAGTTTGGCACCATTTTTGAGTGAATTGCAGAACGTCAGATTTTTTCTGAAATTGTGACCGCGCGACTTAGGGATTTTATCATAAAAAAGGTGTCGAGACGTCGAGGGCTAATTCTGTTTCCGATGATAAAAACCCATCTGTTTCCATCGAAAAAGCTTTCAGGGGATCGTTTGCAACAGTTTGGCACCATTTTTGAGTGAATTGCAGAACGTCAGATTTTTTCTGAAATTGTGACCGCGCGGCTTAGGGATTTTTTTAAAAAAAAGTTGTTCAGACGTCGAGGGCTAATTCTGTTTCCGATGATAAACATCCATCTGTTTCCATCGAAAAACCTTTCAGGGGATCGTTTGCAACAGTTTGGCACCATTTTTGAGTGAATTGCAGAACGTCAGATTTTTTCTGAAATTGTGACCGCGCGGCTTAGGGATTTTTTCAAAAAAAAGGTGTTCAGACGTCGAGGTCTAATTCTGTTTCCGATGATAAAAACCCATCTGTTTCCACCGAAAAAGCTTTCAGGGGATCGTTTGCAACAGCTTGGCACCATTTTTGAGTGAATTGCAGAACGTCACATTTTTTCTAAAATTGTGACCGCGCGGCTTAGGGATTTTTTTAAAAAAAAGTTGTTCAGACGTCGAAGGCTAATTCTGTTTCCGATGATAAACATCCATCTGTTTCCATCGAAAAACCTTTCAGGGGATCGTTTGCAACAGTTTGGCATCAGTTTTGAGTGAATTGCAGAACGTCAGATTTTTTCTGAAATTGTGACCGCGCGGCTTAGGGATTTTTTCAGAAAAATGTTGTCCAGACGTCGAGTGCTAATTCTGTTTCCGATGATAAAAACCCATCTGTTTCCACCGAAAACCCTTTCAGGGTATCGTTTGCAACAGTTTGGCACGATTTTTGAGTGAACTGCAGAACATCAGATTTTTTCTGAAATTGTGACCGCGAGGCTTAGGGATTTTTTTTTTTAAAAAGGCGTTCAGACGTCGAGGGCTAATTCTGTTTCCGATGATAAAAACCCATCTGTTTCCACCAAAAAGCTTTCAAGGGATCGTTTGCAACAGCTTGGCACCATTTTTGAGTGAATTGCAGAACGTCAGATTTTGGCTGAAATTGTGACCGCGCGGCTTAGGGATTTTATCAAAAAAAGGTGTTCAGACGTCGAGGGCTAATTCTGTTTCCGATGATAAAAACCCATCTGTTTCCACCGAAAAACCTATCAGGGGCGATATATCAACAGTATTGAACCATTTTCAGTGAATTGCAGAACGTCAGATTTTTTCTGAAATTGTGACCGCGCGGCTTAGGGATTTTTTTTAAAAAAGGCGTTCAGACGTCGAGGGCTAATTCTGTTTCCGATGATAAAAACCCGTCTGTTTCCACCGAAAAAGCTTTCAGGGGATCGTTTGCAACAGCTTGGCACCATTTTTGAGTGAATTGCAGAACGTCAGATTTTTTCTGAAATTGTGACAGCGCGGCTTAGGGATTTTTTCAAAAAAGGCGTTCAGACGTCGAGGGCTAATTCTGTTTCCGATGATAAAACCCATCTGTTTCCACCGAAAAAGCTTTCAGGGGATCGTTTGCAACAGCTTGGCACCATTTTTGAGTGAATTGCAGAACGTCAGATTTTTTCTGAAATTGTGACCGCGCGGCTTAGGGATTTTTTTTAAAAAAGGTGTTCAGACGTCGAGGGCTAATTCTGTTTCCGATGATACAAACCCATCTGTTTCCACTAAAAAAGATTTCAGGAGATCGTTTGCAACAGTTTGGCACCATTTTTGAGTGAATTGCAGAACGTCAGATTTTTTCTGAAATTGTGACCGCGCAGCTTAGGGATTTTTTCAAAAAAAAGTTGTTCAGACGTCGAGGGCTAATTCTGTTTCCGATGATAAAAACCGATCTGTTTCCACCGAAAAAGCTTTCAGAGGATCGTTTGCAACAGTTTGGCACCATTTTTGAGTGAATTGCAGAACGTCAGATTTTTGCTGAAAGTGTGACCGCGCGGCTTAGGGATTTTTTCAAAAAAAGTTGTTCAGACGTCGAGGGCTAATTCTGTTTCCGATGATAAAAACCCATCTGTTTCCATCGAAAAACCTTTCAGGGGATCGTTTGCAACAGCTTGGCACCATTTTTGAGTGAATTGCAGAACGTCAGATTTTTTCTAAAATTGTGACCGCGCGGTTTAGGGATTTTTTTAAAAAAGGCGTTCAGACGGCGAGGGCTCATTCTGTTTCCGATGATAAAAACCCATCTGTTTCCATCGAAAAGCTTTCAGGAGATCGTTTGCAACAGTTTGGCACCATTTTTGAGTGAATTGCAGAACGTCAGATTTTTTCTGAAATTGTGACCGCGCGACTTAGGGATTTTTTCAAAAAAAAGGTGTTCAGACGTCGAGGGCTAATTCTGTTTCCGATGATACAAACCCGTCTGTTTCCATCGAAAAAGCTTTCAGGGGATCGTTTGCAACAGTTTGGCACCATTTATGAGTGAATTGCAGAACGTCAGATTTTTTCTGAAATTGTGACCGCGCGGCTGAGGGATATTTTTTTAAAAAAGTTGTTCAGACGTCGAGGGCTAATTCTGTTTCCGATGATAAACATCCGTTTCCATCGAAAAACCTTTCAGGGGAGCGTGTGCAGCAGTTTGGCACCATTTTTGAGTGAATTGCAGAACGTCAGATTTTTCTGAAATTGTGACCGCGCGGCTTAGGGATTTTTTCAAAAAGAAGGTGTTCAGACGTCGAGGGCTAATTCTGTTTCCGGTGATAAAAACCCATCTGTTTCCACCGAAAAAGCTTTCAGGGGATCGTTTCCAACAGCTTGGCACCATTTTTGAGTGAATTGCAGAACGTCAGATTTTTTCTAAAATTGTGACCGCGCGGCTTAGGGATTTTTTTAAAAAATGTTGTTCAGACGTCGAGGGCTAATTCTGTTTCCGATGATAAACATCCATCTTTTTCCATCGAAAAACCTTTCAGGGGATCGTTTGCAACAGTTTGGCACCAGTTTTGAGTGAATTGCAGAACGTCAGATTTTTTCTGAAATTGTGACCGCGCGGCTTAGGGATTTTTTCAGAAAATGGTGTTCAGACGTCGAGGACAAATTAAGTTATCGATGATACAAAACCATCTGTTTCCACCGAAAAACCTTTCAGGGGATCGTTTGCAACAGTTTGGCACCATTTTTGAGTGAACTGCAGAATGTCAGATTTTTGCTGAAATTGTGACCGCGCGGCTTTGGGATTTTTTTTAAAAAAAGTTCTTCAGACATGGAGGGCTAATTCTGTTTCCGATGATAAAAACCCATCTGTTTCTACCGAAAAAGCTTTCAGGGGATCGTTTGCAACAGCTTGGCACCATTTTTGAGTGAATTGCAGAACATCAGATTTTCTGAAATTGTGACCCCGCGGCTTAGGGATTTTTTTTAAAAAAAGGCGTTCAGACTTCGAGGGCTAATTCTGTTTCCGATGATAAAAACCCATCTGTTTCCACCGAAAACCCTTTCAGGGGATCGTTTGCAATAGTTTTGCACGATTTTTGAGTGAATTGCAGAACGTCAGATTTTTTCTGAAATTGTGACCGCGCGGCTTAGGGATTTTTTCAAAAAGGCGTTCAGACTTCGAGGGCTAATTCTGTTTCCGATGATACAAACCCGTCTGTTTCCACCAAAAAGCTTTCAGGGGATCATTTGCAACAGCTTGGCACCATTTTTGAGTGAATTGCAGAACGTCAGATTTTTTCTCAAATTGTGACAGCGCGGCTTAGGGATTTTTTCAAAAAAAAGGTGTTCACACGTCGAGGGTTAATTCTGTTTCCGATGATAAAAACCCTTCTGTTTCCACTGAAAAAGCTTTCAGGGGATCGTTTGCAACAGCTTGGCACCATTTTTGAGTGAATTGCAGAACGTCAGATTTTTCTGAAATTGTGACCGCGCGGGTTAGGGATTTTTTTTAAAAAAGTTGTTCAGACGTCGAGGGCTAATTCTGTTTCCTATGATACAAACCCGTCTGTTTCCACTAAAAAAGATTTCAGGAGATCGTTTGCAACAGTTTGGCACCATTTTTGACTGAATTGCAGAACGTCAGATTTTTTCTGAAATTGTGACCGCGCAGCTTAGGGATTTTTTCAAAAAAAAGGTGTTCAGACGGCAAGGGTTAATTCTGTTTCCGATGATAAAAACCCATCTGTTTCCAGCGAAAAAGCTTTCAGGGGATTGTTTGCAACAGTTTGGCACCATTTTTGAGTGAATTGCAGAACGTCAGATTTTTGCTGAAAGTGTGACCGCGCGGCTTAGGGATTTTTTCAGAAAAAGTTGTTCAGACGTCGAGGGCTAATTCTGTTTCCGATGATAAAAACCCATCTGTTTCCATCGAAAAACCTTTCAGGGGATCGTTTGCAACAGCTTGGCACCATTTTTGAGTGAATTGCAGAACGTCAGATTTTTTCTAAAATTGTGACCGCGCGGGTTAGGGATTTTTTAATAAAAAAGTTGTACAGACGTCGAGTGCTAATTCTGTTTCCGATGATAAAAACCCATCTGTTTCCATCGAAAAAGCTTTCAGGGAATCGTTTGCAACAGTTTGGCACCATTTTTGTGTGAATTGCAGAACGTCAGATTTTTTCTGAAATTGTGACCGCGCGACTTAGGGATTTTTTCAAAAAAAAGGTGTTCAGACGGCGAGGGCTAATTCTGTTTCCGATGATACAAACCCATCTGTTTCCATCGAAAAAGCTTTCAGGGGATCGTTTGCAACAGTTTGGCACCATTTTTGAGTGAATTGCAGAACGTCAGATTTTTTCTGAAATTGTGACCGCGCGGCTTTGGGTTTTTTTTTTTTAAGAAAGTTGTTCAGACGTCGAGGGCTAATTCTGTTTCCGATGATAAAAATCCATCTGTTTCCATCGAAAAACCTTTCAGGGGATCGTTTGCAACAGTTTGGCACCATTTTTGAGTGAATTGCAGAACGTCAGATTTTTTCTGAAATTGTGACCGCGCGGCTTAGGGATTTTTTCAAAAAAAAGGTGTTCAGACGTCGAGGTCTAATTCTGTTTCCGATGATAAAAACCCATCTGTTTCCACCGAAAAAGCTTTCAGGGGATCGTTTGCAACAGCTTGGCACCATTTTTGAGTGAATTGCAGAACGTCACATTTTTTCTAAAATTGTGACCGCGCGGCTTAGGGATTTTTTAAAAAAGTTGTTCAGACGTCGAAGGCTAATTCTGTTTCCGATGATAAACATCCATCTGTTTCCATCGAAAAACCTTTCAGGGGATCGTTTGCAACAGTTTGGCATCAGTTTTGAGTGAATTGCAGAACGTCAGATTTTTTCTGAAATTGTGACCGCGCGGCTTAGGGATTTTTTCAGAAAATGTTGTCCAGACGTCGAGTGCTAATTCTGTTTCCGATGATAAAAACCCATCTGTTTCCACCGCACACCCTTACTGGGGATCGTTTGCAACAGTTTGGCACGATTATTGAGTGAACTGCAGAACGTCAGATTTTTTCTGAAATTGTGACCGCGCGGCTTAGGGAGTTTTTGTAAAAAAAAGGTGTTCAGACGTCGAGGGCTAATTCTGTTTCCGATGATAAAAACCCATCTGTTTCCACCAAAAAACTATCAGGGGATCGTTTGCAACAGTTTGGCACCATTTTTGAGTGAATTGCAGAACTTCAGATTTTAACTGAAATTGGGACCGCGCGGCTTTGGTATTTTTTCAAAAAAACGGTGTTCAGACGTCGAGGGCTAATTCTGTTTCCCATGATTAAAACCCATCTGTTTCCACCGAAAAAGCTTTCAGGGGATCGTTTGCAACAGCTTGGCACCATTTTTGAGTGAATTGCAGAACGTCTGATTTTTTCTGAATTTGTGACCCCGCGGCTTAGGGATTTTTTTAAAAATAAGGCGTTCAGACTTCGAGGGCTAATTCTGTTTTCGATGTTAAAAACCCATCTGTTTCCACCGAAAACCCTTTCAGGGGATCGTTTGCAATAGTTTTGCACGATTTTTGAGTGAATTGCAGAACGTCAGATTTTTCTGAAATTGTGACCGCGCGGCTTGGGAATTTTTTTTTAAAAAAGGCGTTCAGACTTCGAGGGCTAATTCTGTTTCCGATGATACAAACCCGTCTGTTTCCACCAAAAAAGCTTTCAGGGGATCGTTTGCAACAGCTTGGCACCATTTTTGAGTGAATTGCAGAACGTCAGATTTTTTCTCAAATTGTGACAGCGCGGCTTAGGGATTTTTTCAAAAAAAAGGTGTTCACACGTCGAGGGTTAATTCTGTTTCCGATGATAAAAACCCTTCTGTTTCCACTGAAAAAGCTTTCAGGGGATCGTTTGCAACAGCTTGGCACCATTTTTGAGTGAATTGCAGAACGTCAGATTTTTTTCTGAAATTGTGACCGCGCGGCTTAGGGATTTTTTTTTAAAAAAGGTGTTCAGACGTCGAGGGCTAATTCTGTTTCCTATGATACAAACCCGTCTGTTTCCACTAAAAAAGATTTCAGGAGATCGTTTGCAACAGTTTGGCACCATTTTTGACTGAATTGCAGAACGTCAGATTTTTGCTGAAATTGTGACCGCGCGGCTTAGGGATTTTTTCAAAAAAAGTTGTTCAGACGTCGAGGGCTAATTCTGTTTCCGATGATAAAAACCCATCTGTTTCCATCGAAAAACCTTTCAGGGGATCGTTTGCAACAGTTTGGCACCATTTTTGAGTGAATTGCAGAACGTCAGATTTTTTCTGAAATTGTGACCGCGCGGCTTAGGGATTTTTTCTAAAAAAGGTGTTCAGACGGCGAGGGCTAATTCTGTTTCCGATGATAAAACCCATCTGTTTCCATCGAAAAAGCTTTCAGGGGATCGTTTGCAACAGTTTGGCACCATTTTTGAGTGAATTGCAGAACGTCAGATTTTTTCTGAAATTGTGACCGCGCGGCTTAGGGATTTTTTCAAAAAAGGTGTTCAGACGTCGAGGGCTAATTCTGTTTCCGATGATAAAAACCCATCTGTTTCCACCGAAAAAGCTTTCAGGGGATCGTTTGCAACAGTTTGGCACCATTTTTGAGTGAATTGCAGAACGTCAGATTTTTTCTGAAATTGTGACCGCGCGGCTTAGGGATTTTTTCAAAAAAATGTCCAGACGTCGAGGGCTAATTCTGTTTCCGATGATAAAAACCCATCTGTTTCCACCGAAAAAGCTTTCAGGGGATCGTTTGCAACAGCTTGGCACCATTTTTGAGTGAATTGCAGAACGTCAGATTTTTCTGAAATTGTGACCGCGCGGCTTAGGGATTTTTTCAAAAAAGGTGTTCAGACGGCGAGGGCTAATTCTGTTTCCGATGATAAAAACCCATCTGTTTCCATCGAAAAAGCTTTCAGGGGATCGTTTGCAACAGTTTGGCACCATTTTTGAGTGAATTGCAGAACGTCAGATTTTTGCTGAAATTGTGACCGCGCGGCTTAGGGTTTTTTTCAAAAAAGGGGGGTTCAGACGTCGAGGGCTAATTCTGTTTCCGTAGATAAAAACCCGTCTGTTTCCACCGAAAAACCTTTCAGGGGATCCTTTGCAACAGTTTGGCACCATTTTTGAGTGAATTGCAGAACGTCAGATTTTTGCTGAACTTGTGACCGCGCGGCTTAGGGTTATTTTTAAAAAAAGTTGTTCAGACGTCGAGGGCTAATTCTGTTTCCGATGATAAAAACCCATCTGTTTCCATCGAAAAACCTTTCAGGGGATCGTTTGCAACAGTTTGGCACCATTTTTGAGTGAATTGCAGAACGTCAGATTTTTCTGAAATTGTGACCGCGCGGCTTAGGGATTTTTTCAAAAAAGGTGTTCAGACGTCGAGGGCTAATTCTGTTTCCGATGATAAAAACCCATCTGTTTCCACCGAAAAAGCTTTCAGGGGATCGTTTGCAACAGCTTGGCACCATTTTTGAGTGAATTGCAGAACGTCAGATTTTTTCTGAAATTGTGACCGCGCGGCTTAGGGATTTTTTTTAAAAAAAGTTGTTCAGACGTCGAGGGCTAATTCTGTTTCCGATGATAAACATCCATCTTTTTCCATCGAAAAACCTTTCAGGGGATCGTTTGCAACAGTTTGGCACCATTTTTGAGTGAATTGCAGAACGTCAGATTTTTTCTGAAATTGTGACCGCGCGGCTCAGGGATTTTTTCAAAAAAAAGGTGTTCAGACGTCGAGGTCTAATTCTGTTTCCGATGATAAAAACCCATCTGTTTCCACCGAAAAAGCTTTCAGGGGATCGTTTGCAACAGCTTGGCACCATTTTTGAGTGAATTACAGAACGTCAGAATTTGCTGAATTTGTGACGGCGCGGCTTAGGGATTTTTTAAAAAAAGTTGTTCAGACGTCGAAGGCTAATTCTGTTTCCGATGATAAACATCCATCTGTTTCCATCGAAAAACCTTTCAGGGGATCGTTTGCAACAGTTTGGCATCAGTTTTGAGTGAATTGCAGAACGTCAGATTTTTTCTGAAATTGTGACCGCGCGGCTTAGGGATTTTTTCAAAAAAAGTTGTCCAGACGTCGAGTGCTAATTCTGTTTCCGATGATAAAAACCCATATGTTTCCACCGAAAACCCTTTCAGGGTATCGTTTGCAACAGTTTGGCACCATTTTTGAGTGAATTGCAGAACGTCAGATTTTTTCTGAAATTGTGACCGCGCGACTTAGGGATTTTTTCAAAAAAGGTGTTCAGACGTCGAGGGCTAATTCTGTTTCCGATGATAAAACCCATCTGTTTCCACCAAAAAGCTTTCAGGGGATCGTTTGCAACAGCTTGGCACCATTTTTGAGTGAATTGCAGAACATCAGATTTTTCTGAAATTGTGACCCCGCGGCTTAGGGATTTTTTTTAAAAAAAGGCGTTCAGACTTCGAGGGCTAATTCTGTTTCCGATGATAAAAACCCATCTGTTTCCACCGAAAACCCTTTCAGGGGATCGTTTGCAATAGTTTTGCACGATTTTTGAGTGAATTGCAGAACGTCAGATTTTTCTGAAATTGTGACCGCGCGGCTTGGGAATTTTTTTTTAAAAAAGGCGTTCAGACTTCGAGGGCTAATTCTGTTTCCGATGATACAAACCCGTCTGTTTCCACCAAAAAAGCTTTCAGGGGATCGTTTGCAACAGCTTGGCACCATTTTTGAGTGAACTGCAGAACGTCAGATTTTTTCTCAAATTGTGACCGCGCTGCTTTGGGATTTCTTTTTAAAAAAGGTGTTCACACGTCGAGGGATAATTCTGTTTCCGATGATTAAAACCCATCTGTTTCCCCTGAAAAAGCTTTCAGGGATCGTTTGCAACAGCTTGGCACCATTTTTGAGTGAATTGCAGAACGTCAGATTTTTCTGAAATTGTGACCGCGCGGCTTAGGGATTTTTTTTTAAAAAAGGTGTTCAGACGTCGAGGGCTAATTCTGTTTCCTATGATACAAACCCGTCTGTTTCCACTAAAAAAGATTTCAGGAGATCGTTTGCAACAGTTTGGCACCATTTTTGACTGAATTGCAGAACGTCAGATTTTTGCTGAAATTGTGACCGCGCGGCTTAGGAATTTTTTAAAAAAAAGTTGTTCAGACGTCGAGGGCTAATTCTGTTTCCGATGATAAAAACCCATCTGTTTCCATCGAAAAACCTTTCAGGGGATCGTTTGCAACAGTTTGGCACCATTTTTGAGTGATTTGCAGAACGTCAGATTTTTTCTAAAATTGTGACCGCGCGGTTTAGGGATTTTTTTTAAAAAAAGGTGTTCAGACGGCGAGGGCTAATTCTGTTTCCGATGATAAAAACCCATCTGTTTCCATCGAAAAAGCTTTCAGGGGATCGTTTGCAACAGTTTGGCACCATTTTTGAGTGAATTGCAGAACGTCAGATTTTTTCTGAAATTGTGACCGCGCGACTTAGGGTTTTTTTCAAAAAAAAGGTGTTCAGACGGCGAGGGCTAATTCTGTTTCCGAGGATAACAACCCATCTGTTTCCATCGAAAAACCTTTCAGGGGATCGTTTGCAACAGCTTTGCACCATTTTTGAGTGAATTGCAGAACGTCAGATTTTTTCTGAAATTGTGACCGCGCGGCTTAGGGTTTTTTTCAAAAAAAAAGGTGTTCAGACGTCGAGGGCTAATTCTGTTTCCGATGATAAAAACCCATCTGTTTCCACCGAAAACCCTTTAAGGGGATCGTTTGCAACAGTTTGGCACCATTTTTGAGTGAATTGCAGAACGTTAGATTTTTTCTGAAATTGTGACCGCGCGGCTTAGGGATTTTTTTTTTAAAAAAGGTGTTCAGACGTCGAAGACTAATTGTGTTTCCGATGATACAAACCCGTCTGTTTCCACCAAAAAAGATTTCAGGAGATCATTTGCAACAGCTTGGCACCATTTTTGAGTGAATTGCAGAACGTCAGATTTTTTCTGAAATTGTGACCGCGCAGCTTAGGGATTTTTTCATAAAAAAGGTGTTCAGACGGCGAGGGCTAATTCTGTTTCCGATGATAAAAACCCATCTGTTTCCATCGAAAAAACTTTCAGGTGATCGTTTGCAACAGTTTGGCACCATTTTTGAGTGAATTGCAGAACGTCAGATTTTTGCTGAAATTGTGACCGCGCGGCTTAGGGATTTTTTTTGAAAAGGTGTTCAGACGTCGAGGGCTAATTCTGTTTCCGATGATTAAAACCCATCTGTTTCCATCGAAAAGCTTTCAGGGGATTGTTTGCAACAGTTTGGCACCATTTTTGAGTGGAAACAGAATTAGCCCTCAACGTCAGATTTTTGCTGAAATTTTGACCGCGCGGCTTAGGGATTTTTTCAAAAAAAGGTTTTCAGACGTCGAGGGCTAATTCTGTTTTCGATGATAAAAACCCATCTGTTTCCATCGAAAAACCTTTCAGGGATCGTTTGCAACAGCTTGGCACCATTTTTGAGTGAATTGCAGAACGTCAGATTTTTTCTGAAATTGTGACCGCGCGGCTTAGGGATTTTTTCAAAAAAGTGTTGATCAGACGTCGAGTGCTAATTCTGTTTCCGATGATAAAAACCCATCTGTTTCCATCGAAAAAGCTTTCAGGGGATCGCTTGCAACAGCTTGGCACCATTTTTGAGTGAATTGCAGAACGTCAGATTTTTGCTGAAATTGTGACCGCGCGGCTTTGGGATTTTTTCAAAAAAAAGGTGTTCAGACGGAGAGGGCTAATTCTGTTTCCGATGATACAAACCCGTCTGTTTCCACCAAAAAAGATTTCAGGGGATCGTTTGCAACAGTTTGGCACCATTTTTGAGTGAATTGCAGAACGTCAGATTTTTTCTGAAATTGTGACCCCGCGGCTTAGGGATTTTTTTTAAAAAAAGGTGTTCAGACGTCGAGGGCTAATTCTGTTTCCGATGATACAAACCCGTCTGTTTCCAACAAAAAAGATTTCAGGAGATAGTTTGCAACAGTTTGGCACCATTTTTGAGTGAATTGCAGAACGGCAGATTTTTGCTGAAATTGTGACCGCGCGGCTTAGGGATTTTTTCAAAAAAAACGTGTTCAGACGGCAAGGGTTAATTCTGTTTCCGATGATAAAAACACATCTGTTTCCACCGAAAAAGCTTTCAGGGGATCGTTTGCAACAGTTTGGCACCATTTTTGAGTGAATTGCAGAACGTCAGATTTTTGCTGAAAGTGTGACCGCGCGGCTTAGGGATTTTTTCAAAAAAAGTTGTTCAGACGTCGAGGGCTAATTCTGTTTACGATTATAAAAACCCATCTGTTTCCATCGAAAAACCTTTCAGGAGATCGTTTGCAACAGCTTGGCACCATTTTTGAGTGAATTGCAGAACGTCAGATTTTTCTAAAATTGTGACCGCGCGGCTTAGGGATTTTTTCAAAAAAGGCGTTCAGACGGCGAGGGCTAATTCTGTTTCCGATGATAAAAACCCATCTGTTTCCATCGAAAAAGCTTTCAGGGGATCGTTTGCAACAGTTTGGCACCATTTTTGAGTGAATTGCAGAACGTCAGATTTTTTCTGAAATTGTGACCGCGCGGCTTAGGGATTTTTTTTTAAAAAAGTTGTTCAGACGTCGAGGGCTAATTCTGTTTCCGATGAGAATAACCCATCTGTTTCCACTAAAAAGACTTTCAGGAGATCGTTTGCAACAGTTTGGCACCATTTTTGAGTGAATTGCAGAACGGCAGATTTTTGATGAAATTGTGACCGCGCAGCTTAGGGATTTTTTCAAAAAAAATTGTTCAGACGTCAACGGTTAATTCTGTTTCCGATCATAAAAACCCATCTGTTTCCACCGAAAACCCTTTCAGAGGATTGTTTGCAACAGTTTGGCACCATTTTTGAGTGAATTGCAGAACGTCAGATTTTTGCTGAAAGTGTGACCGCGCGGCTTAGGGATTTTTTAAAAAAAAGTTGTTCAGACGTCGAGGGCTAATTCTGTTTCCGATGATAAAAACCCATCTGTTTCCATCGAAAAACCTTTCAGGGGATCGTTTGCAACAGCTTGGCACCATTTTTGAGTGAATTGCAGAACGTCAGATTTTTCTGAAATTGTGACCGCGCGGCTTAGGGATTTTTTTAAAAAAAATGTGTTCAGACGGCGAGGGCTAATTCTGTTTCCGATGATAAAAACCCATCTGTTTCCATCGAAAAAGCTTTCAGGGGATCGTTTGCAACAGTTTGGCACCATTTTTGAGTGAATTGCAGAACGTCAGATTTTTCTGAAATTGTGACCGCGCGACTTAGGGATTTTTTGAAAAAAGGTGTTCAGACGTCAAGGGCTAATTCTGTTTCCGATGATAACAACCCATCTGTTTCCATCGAAAAACCTTTCAGGGGATCGTTTGCAACAGCTTGGCACCATTTTTTAGAGAAATGCAGAACGTCAGATTTTTTCTGAAATTGTGACCGCGCGGCTTAGGGATTTTTTCAAAAAAAAGTTGTTCAGACGTCGAGGGCTAATTCTGTTTCCGATGATAAACATCCATCTGTTTCCATCGAAAAACCTTTCAGGGGATCGTTTGCAACAGTTTGGCACCATTTTTGAGTGAATTGCAGAACGTCAGATTTTTGCTGAAATTGTGACCGCGCGGCTTAGGGATTTTTTGAAAAAAGGTGTTCAGACGGCGAGGTCTAATTCTGTTTCCGATGATAAAAACCCATCTGTTTCCACCGAAAAAGCTTTCAGGGGATCGTTTGCAACAGCTTGGCACCATTTTTGAGTGAATTGCAGAACGTCAGATTTTTGCTGAAATTGTGACCGCGCGGCTTAGGGATTTTTTTCAAAAAAAAGGTGTTCAGACGTCGAGGGCTAATTCTGTTTCCGATGATACAAACCCGTCTGTTTCCACCAAAAAAGATTTCAGGGGATCTTTTGCAACAGTTTGGCACCATTTTTGAGTGAATTGCAGAACGTCAGATTTTTTCTGAAATTGTGACCCCGCGGCTTAGGGATTTTTTTAAAAAAAAGGCGTTCAGACTTCGAGGGCTAATTCTGTTTCCGATGATAAAAACCCATCTGTTTCCACCGAAAACCCTTTCAGGGGATCGTTTGCAAAAGTTTGGCACCATTTTTGAGTGAATTGCAGAACGTCAGATTTTTTCTGAAATTGTGACCCCGCGGCTTGGGAATTTTTTTTAAAAAAAGGCGTTCAGACTTCGAGGGCTAATTCTGTTTCCGATGATACAAACCCGTCTGTTTCCACTAAAAAAGATTTCAGGAGATCGTTTGCAACAGTTTGGCACCATTTTTGAGTGAATTGCAGAACGTCAGATTTTTTCTGAAATTGTGACCGCGCAGCTTAGGGATTTTTTCAAAAAAAAGGTGTTCAGACGGCAAGGGTTAATTCTGTTTCCGATGATAAAAACCCATCTGTTTCCACCAAAAATCTATCAGAGGATTGTTTGCAACAGTTTGGCACCATTTTTGAGTGAATTGCAGAACGTCAGATTTTTGCTGAAAGTGTGACCGCGCGGCTTAGGGATTTTTTCAAAAAAAAGTTGTTCAGACGTCGAGGGCTAATTCTGTTTCCGATGATAAAAACCCATCTGTTTCCATCGAAAAACCTTTCAGGGGATCGTTTGCAACAGCTTGGCACCATTTTTGAGTGAATTGCAGAACGTCATATTTTTTTCTACAATTGTGACCGCGCGGCTTAGGGATTTTTTCAAAAAAAAGGTGTTCAGACGGCGAGGGCTAATTCTGTTTCCGATGATAAAAACCCATCTGTTTCCATCGAAAAACCTTTCAGGGGATCGTTTGCAACAGTTTGGCACCATTTTTGAGTGAATTGCAGAACGTCAGATTTTTTCTGAAATTGTGACCGCGCGGCTTAGGGATTTTTTCAAAAAAAAGGTGTTCAGACGGCGAGGGCTAATTCTGTTTCCGAGGATAACAACCTGTCAGGGAACTGACATCAGAGCGAGAGGCGAAGGGGAGGCTCCTGGATGATGCTGGAGAAGGACCCAGCAGCAGGGGGAGAGGCGACTCAGTGGAGGGGGAAGCATTTAAGCGCAACACCAGGAACAAAAGTGAGCAGATGGGAAAATCGGAGAGAGGGCTCACGGACTCTTCACTGGAACTCAGTGAGGAGGGGACAGGTCCCCCGCTACCCACGCCCACCCTGCGCAGAAGGCTCCCGCGCAGTGAGAGGCGGAGGCGATTGGGTGTCAAACAGCTCTTATGTTGGAAGAGATTCAAGAAACGCCCACTGACGGATTCTGCTAGTGACTGAGACAGTCCTGATCAGAAGGGGCTGTGCAGTCAGAAAGGTTTAACAAGGCAAATCAGCCTAGAGAGGCACCAGTTTACGCACGAGTAACTCATACTCATTACAGCAATCCGTCAGTCCCTGAAAGTTGCTCGTGCGCAGCAGCAGGCAGGCAGCATCATGAGCAAGCCCGGAGAAGCAGGCACCCAAGGGGGAGCAGCTGGAGGGCAAACGCTGGAGGAGAGGAACCGAGATTTGGAGCAGCATGTGGCCATTCTGACGGCACGGCTGGACGAAAGGCGGTCTCAAGATGCACAGGTCAGACCCACCCCCATAGCAAGGAAGGTACCGGGACTGGTGCACAAGTTTGGGGGGAAGCCGCAAGAATACAGTGCGTTTAGAACGGAAATAGAGTACGCATTGGACTTGCAGCATAACGATTTTGAAGACGACGCGGCGCGGGTGGCATATGTTGTGGGTCACCTGCAGGACGGGGCCAGAGAATGGGTCAGACCCTTATGGCGACGCAGAATTCCGCCATGCAGGACCTGGAGGAAATTCTTCCAAGCGATGGACGCGATGTTTTCCACTGATGTTCAAAAAAGTGTGACTAAGCGGGAATTGATGAACTGTAAACAGGGGAGCCAGTCAGTCAGGGACTACTGGTCGCGCTTTGCCATGATAGTTCATCGCCTCGGGTGGGAACTGGGCTCCGAACCCATACAGATGTTATTCGAGGAGGGGTTGTCCCCAACGGTTAAGGATGAACTTTCCCGCGCACCCCGCCCACAGGGGATGGATCAGCTGACCAAGGCTGTGCTTGCGATTGGCGCGCGCCAGGAAGCGCGGGCCCAGGAGAGGCGGGAAGGGAGAGAGCAACGTTGCCATGACTACCGCATTCCTGAAATACCAAGGCAGCCCTCCCCGCCAGCAGAGCCAATGGAAATAGATGGGCGCGCGCGCGGAAGTTTCAAGCACCAGCGAAGGGCGCAAGAAGGAGGGAAAGGATTGGAAAACCTCCAAAAGGTGTTACCTTTGCCAGCGGCCAGGGCATTTTGCCAGAGCCTGCCCTCAAAGAAAGGCTTGGCAAGGAATGGTGGGAGCCGCAGGGGGTGAGGAGGAGGTGGTAAAGGAACAGGAACAGGGAAACGAGAACGCTTGGCTGCCAATCAAGGGGCACAACAGCCAAGCCAGCCACCAGTAAAAGTGCCCCAACCAGACCCCCCCAAGGCGGCAATAGCCATCGAAGTGGTGCTAGAACTCCCAAACGGGCACCCAGTCAAGGTGAAAGGCATGCTGGATTCAGGCAGCTCATGTAATTTCTTCAGCAAGGACTTTGCATTAGAGCACCAGCTCCACTTACTGCCTTTGGATTTTCCCTTGCAAGTGACCACCATTGATGGCAGGGAGCTTCTAGGAGGGGAAGTGACACACCAAACCCCGCCAATGAGAATGAGGGTGTCCAGGCACTCGGAAACCATCGCCTTCACGTCGCCTCGCTAGCAGGACCCCCAATAATATTAGGGATGAGCTGGCTAGCACAACATGATCCAGTGGTGGCGTGGCATCAGAGGACAGTCACCTTTGGATCAGCTTACTGCCTGGAACACTGTCTAGGGGGGGAAGCCCCAAGAATGACCGTGGCCAGGGTGGCTGGGATGGCGGTGGAGCGGAAAGGGGAGGTGCCGCCACAATACGCAGATCTGCGGGAGGTCTTCAGCGAAAAGGAGGCAGATAGACTGCCACCCCATAGGCCCTTTGACTGCCAGATCAACTTGCTTCCGGGGGCTCAGCTGCCAGTGGGTAAGCTGTACGCCATGTCAGACAGGGAGATGAAGGAGTTGCGAGAATTTATCGACAAGAACCTGAAAAGAGGCTTCATAAGAGAATCAAAGGCAGTAGGGGGCAGTCCGGTGTTCTTTGTGGACAAAAAGGACACAAATAAACCCAGGCTCGTAGTGGACTATAGAGCTGTCAATTTGGTGTCAGAACCCGTGACCTTCCCAATGCCCAGGATTGACGACATTTTAACGCGAGTGAGGAAAGGCAAAATTTTTACCAAGCTGGACCTCAGGGGCGCATACAATTTGATCAGGATGAGGGAGGGGGACGAATGGAAGACCACAATGTTCACACCCCTAGGTGCCTTTGAGTACTTAGTTATGCCAATTTGATTACAGTCAGGCTCCGCCTGCTTTCAAGCTTTCATGCACCACGTGTTGGGGTCTCTGCTGTACAAGAACTGCGTAGCCTTCTTGGACGACGTCTTAATTTATTCGGACAATGAGGAACAACATGTTAGAGACGTCAGGGAAGTGTTACAACGACTGCAGAAGCACCAGTTGTGGGTCAAGCTGGGAAATGTCAGGGTCACGCCAGAGAAGTCGAGTTTCTGGGGTACAAGTTGTCTGACAAAGGCTTAGCGATGGACCCAAGCAAGGTGCAGGCAGTGCTGGAGTGGAAGGCTCCCAAGACACGGAAGGACGTACAGAGGTTCCTAGGGTTCAGCAACTTCTACAGGAAGTTCATCAAGAACTTCGCCCACTTGACAGCGCCAATCACGGATTGTCTCAGTAGCAAAAAGAAGTTTGTGTGGACAGAAGAGGCCCAGCAATCCTTCGAAAACTGAAGAAGGCGTTCGCATCGGAAGAGCAACTCCTGCACGTAGATCTGGAGAAACCCCTGAGGCTAGAGACCGACGCGTCTGACAGAGCCGTGGGGGCGGTCCTTTTGCAACCAGGGAAGGGAAAGCAGGAATGGAAACCGTGTGCCTTTTTCTCCAGAAAACTGAGCAAGTCGGAGCAAAACTATACAGTGTATGATCGCGAACTGCTGGCAATCTACGCGGCCTTTCGTTGGCGTCATCTACTGATAGGGGCGCAACAACAGATCCAGGTTTGCACAGATCACAAGAACTTGGAGTACTGGAGAACCGCACGAGTACTCAACCAGAGACAGATTCGATGGGCACAGGAGTTCTCCAAGTTTTTCTTTGAAATCCGCTACGTGCCCGGAGAAGAAAACGTAAGAGCAGACGCTCTCGCGTAAACCGGAGTACCTGGAAGGAGAGGGGCCGCCGGAGAAACGACACGTGATCCCCGAGGACCGATGGGTGTGTGGGGAACTTTGGTGGGGAAACGAGAACTAGCCGGGCTGACCAGAAACGACGTGTTCGCGCAAACTAAAATCCGGGAACTACGAGACGGAAGAGGGACCCAAGAAGGGTTTGAGGAGAAGGAAGGGGTACTGTACTATAGGGGAGCGCTGTACGTACCGGGGGAAACCCTGAGGGAAAAAGTACTCAAACAACTCCACGACAACCCCACAGCAGGGCACTTTGGACAGCACAAAACCATGATGCTGGTGACCAGGCAGTTCTGGTGGCCCAGGGTGAGGGAGGATGTACGGGAATATGTACGGGGGTGCGACCGCTGCCAAAGGGCAAAGGGGGAGCGGGCTGCCCCCACAGGATTGCTGGAACCCTTACCCACGCCGGGGAAACCCTGGGAGGTGGTATCCATTGATTTTATGACAGATTTGCCCAAGTCCCGGGAAAGACAGCAGTCATGGTAGTGGTCGACCTACTGACAAAAATGTGCCACTTTATAGCTTGCTCACATGCTGTAACGGCAGAGGAAACAGCCCGGTTGTTTGTGGAGCACATATTCCGGCTGCATGGCGCCCTTGAGGGTTATCTCCGACCGCGGAAAACAATTTACTTCCCGGTTCTGGAGGAAACTCATGAGCTTACTGCAGGTGGAGGTGGGTTTCTCGACGGCGAGACACCCAGAGACCAACGGGCAAGCAGAAAGAGCGAACAGTATACTCCAGCAATACCTACGCTGCTATGTCAGCGAGAGGCAGAACGATTGGGTAGAAAAACTAGCGCTGGCTGAATTCGCGTACAACAACGCGGAACACGTGTCCACGGGAATGAGCCCATTCATGGCCAACCATGGGTGTCATCCCAGGGCCTTCCCGGGAGTGGGGAGGAAAGCTGGAGCGTACCCGCCGCAGAGCAGTTTGTGGAGGAAATGGAGGCCCTACACCAGCAACTTAAGATGAACTTGGAGCGGGCCAAGGAAACTTACAAGAGGCAGGCAGACAAGCACCGCAGGGAAGGGGAGACCATACGGGTGGGGGACCGGGTGTGGTTGTCCACCCAAGGGCTACCTTTCAAAGGGGGGTGCAAGAAGTTGCAGCCCAGACGGCTGGGACCCTTTGAGGTAACACAGCAAGTTAATCCCGTGGCATTTAAGCTCAGGTTGCCTGATAGCATGAAAATACACCCGGTTTTCCATAGGTCCCTGCTTTCACCGCATAGGGAAGGGCGGGAATTCCAGGGGCAAGAGGGAGAAGTCACCACACACCCGCAGGTAGAAGAAAGGGAACACCACCACAGGGCCACGGAAATACTGGACTCAAGGTGGCAAGGGCGCCGGGTGGAGTATTTGGTAGCGTGGGAAGGGGAACCCAGGTCCGAAAACACGTGGGTCCCCACGGAAGCCGTCGAGGACAGGTATCTGGTGGAGGTATTCCACCACCGGTTCCCCGGACAAACCCAAACCCCTGGAGAGATTCTGGGAGGAGCAATTTGGAACCACAGATGAGGAAGAGGTTTTTGAGGGATTTTCTGACTCCGAGGAGGGAGGAGAGGTTTCGGAGGAAGAAGCATCAGACGGGGAAGACCACCCCGTTGGTAGGTGGAAGAGCGATTGGGAAGCGGGTTTCGAACCCACGGAAGATGGTGACAGTTCCTTCCGGGTTTCTCGCCTCCTCGGCCGACGAAGGGGACGGTTGGTCCCACAGGTCGGCCCAGGGGTGGAGGGGATTCTGGGGAGGTGGATGTCAGGGAACTGACATCAGAGCGAGAGGCGAAGGGGAGGCTCCTGGATGATGCTGGAGAAGGACCCAGCAGCAGGGGGAGAGGCGACTCAGTGGAGGGGGAAGCATTTAAGCGCAACACCAGGAACAAAAGTGAGCAGATGGGAAAATCGGAGAGAGGGCTCACGGACTCTTCACTGGAACTCAGTGAGGAGGGGACAGGTCCCCCGCTACCCACGCCCACCCTGCGCAGAAGGCTCCCGCGCAGTGAGAGGCGGAGGCGATTGGGTGTCAAACAGCTCTTATGTTGGAAGAGATTCAAGAAACGCCCACTGACGGATTCTGCTAGTGACTGAGACAGTCCTGATCAGAAGGGGCTGTGCAGTCAGAAAGGTTTAACAAGGCAAATCAGCCTAGAGAGGCACCAGTTTACGCACGAGTAACTCATACTCATTACACAACCCATCTGTTTCCATCGAAAAACCTTTCAGGGATCGTTTGCAACAGCTTGGCACCATTTTTGAGTGAATTGCAGAACGGCAGATTTTTTCTGAAATTGTGACCGCGCGGCTTAGGGATTTTTTTATTAAAAAGTTGTTCAGACGTCAAGGGCTAATTCTGTTTCCGATGATAAACATCCATCTGTTTCTATCGAAAAACCTTTCAGGGGATCGTTTGCAACAGTTTGGGATCATTTTTGAGTGAATTGCAGAACGTCAGATTTTTTCTGAAATTGTGACCGCGCGGCTTAGGGATTTTTTCAAAAAAATGTTGTCCAGACGTCGAGTGCTAATTCTGTTTCCGATGATAAAAACCCATCTGTTTCCACCGAAAAAGCTTTCAGGGGATCGTTTGCAACAGCTTGGCAGCATTTTTGTTTGAATTGCAGAACGTCAGATTTTTGCTGAAATTGTGACCGCGCGGCTTAGGGATTTTTTCAAAAAAAAGGTGTTCAGACGTCGAGGGCTAATTCTGTTTCCGATGATACACACTCGTCTGTTTCCAAAAAAAAAAGATTTCAGGAGATTGCTTGCAACAGTTTGGCACCATTTTTGAGTGAATTGCAGAACTTCAGATTTTTTCTGAAATTGTGACCGCGCGGCTTAGGTATTTTTTCAAAAAAACGGTGTTCAGACGTCGAGGGCTAATTCTGTTTCCGATGATAAAAACCCATCTGTTTCCACCGAAAAAGCTTTCAGGGGATCGTTTGCAACAGCTTGGCACCATTTTTGAGTGAATTGCAGAACGTCAGATTTTTTCTGAAATTGTTACCGCGCGGCTTAGGGATTTTTTCAAAAAAAAGGTGTTCAGACGTCGAGGGCTAATTCTGTTTCCGATGATAAAAACCCATCTGTTTCCACCAAAAAAGCTTTCAGGGGATCGTTTGCAACAGCTTGGCACCATTTTTGAGTGAATTGCAGAACGTCAGATTTTTGCTGAAATTGTGACCGCGCGGCTTAGGGATTTTTTCAAAAAAAAGTTGTTCAGACGTCGAGGGCTAATTCTGTTTCCGATGATAAACATTCATCTGTTTCCATCGAAAAACCTTTCAAGGGATCGTTTGCAACAGTTTGGGATCATTTTTGAGTGAATTGCAGAACGTCAGATTTTTCTGAAATTGTGACCGCGCGGCTTAGGGATTTTTTCAAAAAATGTTGTCCAGACGTCGAGTGCTAATTCTGTTTCCGATGATAAAACCCATCTGTTTCCACTGAAAAACCTTCAGGGGATCGTTTGCAACAGCTTGGCACCATTTTTGAGTGAATTGCAGAACGTCAGATTTTTGCTGAAATTGTGACCGCGCGGCTTAGGGAGTTTTTCAAAAAAAAGGTGTTCAGACATCGAGGGCTAATTCTGTTTCCGATGATACAAACCCGTCTGTTTCCACCAAAAAAGATTTCAGGGGATCTTTTGCAACAGTTTGTCACCATTTTTGAGTGAATTGCAGAACGTCAGATTTTTTCTGAAATTATGACCTCGCGGCTTAGGGATTTTATTTTTAAAAAGGCGTTCAGACTTCGAGGGCTAATTCTGTTTCCGATGATAAAAACCCATCTGTTTCCACCGAAAACCCTTTCAGGGGATCGTTTGCAAAAGTTTGGCACCATTTTTGAGTGAATTGCAGAACCTCAGATCTTTTCTGAAATTGTGACCCCGCGGCTTAGGGATTTTTTTTTAAAAAAGGCGTTCAGACTTCGAGGGCTAATTCTGTTTCCGATTATAAAAACCCATATGTTTCCATCGAAAAACCATTCAGGGGATCGTTTGCAACAGTTTGGCACCATTTTTGACTGAATTGCAGAACGTCAGATTTTTTCTAAAATTGTGACAGCGCGGCTTAGGGATTTTTTCAAAAAAAAGGCGTTCAGACGTCGAGGGCTAATTCTGTTTCCGATGATAAAAACCCATCTGTTTCCACCGAAAACCCTTTCAGGGGATCGTTTGCAATAGTTTGGCACCATTTTTGAGTGAATTGCAGAACGTCAGATTTTTTCTGAAATTGTGACTGCGCAGGTTAGGGATTTTTTCAAAAAAAAGGTGTTCAGACGGCAAGGCTTAATTCTGTTTCCGATGATAAAAACCCATCTGTTTCCACCGAAAACCCTTTCAGGGGATCGTTTGCAATAGTTTGGCACCATTTTTGAGTGAATTGCAGAACGTCAGATTTTTTCTGAAATTGTGACCGCGCAGCTTAGGGATTTTTTCAAAAAAAAGGTGTTCAGACGGCAAGGGTTAATTCTGTTTCCGATGATAAAAACCCATCTGTTTCTACCAAAAAAGCTTTCAGAGGATTGTTTGCAACAGTTTCGCACGATTTTTGAGTGAATTGCAGAACGTCAGATTTTTGCTGAAAGTGTGACCGCGCGGCTTAGGGATTTTTTCAAAAAAGTTGTTCAGACGTCGAGGGCTAATTCTGTTTCGATGTTAAAAGCCCATCTGTTTCCAACGAAAAAGCTTTCAGGGGATCGTTTGCAACAGCTTGGCACCATTTTTGAGTGAATTGCAGAATGTCAGATTTTTTCTGAAATTGTGACCGCGCGGCTTAGGGAATTTTTTAAAAAAAAGGCGTTCAGACGTCGAGGGCTAATTCTGTTTCCGATGATAAACATCCATCTGTTTCCATCGAAAAACCTTTCAGGGGATCATTTGCAACAGTTTGGGATCATTTTTGAGTGAATTGCAGAACGTCAGATTTTTTCTGAAATTGTGACCGCGCGGCTTAGGGATTTTTACAGAAAAATGTTGTCCAGACGTCGAGGGGCTAATTCTGTTTCCGATGATAAAAACCCATCTGTTTCCACCGAAAAGCCTTTCAGGGATCGTTTGCAACAGTTTGGCACCATTTTTGAGTGAATTGCAGAACGTCAGATTTTTGCTGAAATTGTGACCCGCGGCTTAGTGATTTTTTCAAATAAAGTTGTTGAGACGTCGAGGGCTAATTCTGTTTCCGATGAGAAAAACCCATCTGTTTCCACCGAAAATCCTTTCAGGGGATTGTTTGCAACAGTTTGGCACCATTTTTGAGTGAATTCCAGAACGTCAGATTTTTACTGAAATTGTGACCGCGCGGCTTAGGGTTTTTTCAAAAAAAAGTTGTTCAGACGTCGAGGGTTAATTCTGTTTCCGATGATAAAAACCCATCTGTTTCCACCGAAAAAGCTTTCAGGGGATTGTTTGCAACAGTTTGGCACCATTTTTGAGTGAATTGCAGAACGTCAGATTTTTGCTGAAATTGTGACCGCGCGGCTTAGGGTTTTTTTCAAAAAGTTGTTCAGACGTCGAGGGCTAATTCTGTTTCCTATGATAAAAACCCATCTGTTTCCACAGAAAAAACTTTCAGGGGATCGTTTGCAACAGTTTGGCACCATCTTTGAGTGAATTCCAGAACATCAGATTTTTGCTAAAATTGTGACCGCGCGGCTTAGAGATTTTTTTTTAAAAAAGGCGTTCAGACGTCGAGGGCTAATTCTGTTTCCGATGATAAAAACCCATCTGTTTCCACCGAAAACCCTTTCAGGGGATCGTTTGCAACAGTTTGGCACCATTTTTGAGTGAATTCCAGAACGTCAGATTTTTGCTGAAATTGTGACCGCGCGGCTTAGGGATTTTTTCAAAAAAAGTTGTTCAGACGTCGAGGGCTAATTCTGTTTCCTATGATAAAACCCATCTGTTGACACCGAAACAGCTTTCAGGGGATCGTTTGCAACAGTTTGGCACCATTTTTGAGTGAATTCCAGAACGTCAGATTTTTGCTGAAATTGTGACCGCGCGGCTTAGAGATTTTTTCAAAAAACTTGTTCAGAATTCGAGGGCGAATTCAGTTTTCGATGATAAAAACCCCTCAGTTTCCACCGAAAAACCTTTCAGGGGATCGTTTGCAACAGTTTGGCACCATTTTTGAGTGAATTCCAGAACGTCAGATTTTTGCTGAAATTGTGACCGCGCGGCTTAGGGATTTTTTCAGAAAAAGTTGTTCAGACGTCGAGGGCTAATTCTATTTCCGATCATAAAAACCCATCTGTTTCCACCGAAAAACCTTTCAGGGGATTGTTTGCAACAGTTTGGCACCATTTTTGAGTGAATTGCAGAACGCCAGATTTTTGCTGAAATTGTGACCGCGCGGCTTGGGGATTTTTTCTGAAAAAGTTGTTCAGACGTCGAGGGCTAATTCTGTTTTCGATGATAAAAATCCATCTGTTTCCACCAGAAAACCTTTCAGGGGATCGTTTGCAACAGTTTGGCACCATTTTTGAGTGAATTCCAGAACGTCAGATTTTTGCAGAAATTGTGACCGCGCGGCTTAGGGATTTTTTCAAAAAAGTTGTTCAGACGTCGAGAGTTAATTCTGTTTCCGATGATAAAAACCCATCTGTTTCCACCGAAAAAGCTTTCAGGGGATTGTTTGCAACAGTTTGGCACCATTTTTGAGTGAATTCCAGAACGTCAGATTTTTGCTGAAATTGTGACCGCGCGGCTTAGGTATTTTTTCAAAAAAGTTGTTCAGACGTCGAGGGCTAATTCTGTTTCCGATGATAAACACCCATCTGTTTCCACCGAAAAACCTTTCAGGGGATTGTTTGCAACAGTTTGGCACCATTTTTGAGTGAATTCCAGAACGTCAGATTTTTGCTGAAATTGTGACCGCGCGGCTTAGGGATATTTTCCAAAAAAGTTGTTCAGACGTCGAGAGCAAATTCTGCTTCAGATGTTAAAAATACATCTCTTTCCACCGAAAAACCTTTCAGGGGATCGTTTGCAACAGTTTGGCACCATTTTTGAGTGAATTCCAGAACGTCAGATTTTTGCTGAAATTGTGACCGCGCGGCTTAGGGATTTTTTCAGAAAAAGTTGTTCAGACGTCGAGGGCTAATTCTGTTTCCGATGAGAAACACCCATCTGTTTCCACCGAAAAACCTTTCAGGGGATCTTTTGCAACAGTTTGGCACCATTTTTGAGTGAATTCCAGAACGTCAGATTTTTGCTGAAATTGTGACCGCGCGGCTTAGGGATTTTTTCAAAAAAGTTGTTCAGACGTCGAGGGCTAATTCTGTTTTCGATGATAAAAACCCATCTGTTTCCACCGAAAAACCTTTCAGGGGATGGTTTGCAACAGTTTGGCACCATTTTTGAGTGAATTCCAGAACGTCAGATTTTTGCTGAAATTGTGACCGCGCGGCTTAGGGATTTTTTCAAAAAAGTTGTTCAGACGTCGAGGGCTAATTCTGTTTTCGATGATAAAAACCCATCTGTTTCCACCGAAAAACCTTTCAGGGGATCGTTTGCAACAGTTTGGCACCATTTTTGAGTGAATTCCAGAACGTCAGATTTTTGCTGAAATTGTGACCGCGCGGCTTAGGGATTTTTTCAGAAAAAGTTGTTCAGACGTCGAGGGCTAATTCTGTTTCCGATGATAAAACCCATCTGTTTCCACCGAAAACCTTTAGGGGATCGTTTGCAACAGTTTGGCACCATTTTTGAGTGAATTCCAGAACGTCAGATTTTTGCTGAAATTGTGACCGCGCGGCTTAGGGATTTTTTCAGAAAAAGTTGTTCAGACGTCGAGGGCTAATTCTGTTTTCGATGATAAAAACCCATCTGTTTCCACCGAAAAACCTTTCAGGGGATGGTTTGCAACAGTTTGGCACCATTTTTGAGTGAATTCCAGAACGTCAGATTTTTGCTGAAATTGTGACCGCGCGGCTTAGGGATTTTTTCAGAAAAAGTTGTTCAGACGTCGAGGGCTAATTCTGTTTTCGATGATAAAAACCCATCTGTTTCCACCGAAAAACCTTTCAGGGGATTGTTTGCAACAGTTTGGCACCATTTTTGAGTGAATTCCAGAACGTCAGATTTTTGCTGAAATTGTGACCGCGCGGCTTAGGGATTTTTTCCAAAAAAGTTGTTCAGACGTCGAGAGCTAATTCTGTTTCCGATGAGAAACACACAACTGTTTCCACCTACAAATCTTTCTGGTGATCTTTTGCAAAAGTTTGTCTCCATTTTTGAGTGAATTCCAGAACGTCTGTTTTTTGCTGAAATTGTGACCGCGCGGCTTAGGGATTTTTTCAAAAAAGTTGTTCAGACGTCGAGGGCTAATTCTGTTTTCGATGATAAAAACCCATCTGTTTCCACCGAAAAACCTTTCAGGGGATCGTTTGCAACAGTTTGGCACCATTTTTGAGTGAATTCCAGAACGTCAAATTTTTGCTGAAATTGTGACCGCGCGGCTTAGGGATTTTTTCAGAAAAAGTTGTTCAGACGTCGAGGGCTAATTCTGTTTTCGATGATAAAAACCCATCTGTTTCCACCGAAAACCTTTCAGGGGATTCTTTGCAACAGTTTGGCACCATTTTTGAGTGAATTCCAGAACGTCAGATTTTTGCTGAAATTGTGACCGCGCGGCTTAGGGATTTTTTCAAAAAGTTGTTCAGACGTCGAGAGCTAATTCTGTTTCCGATGAGAAACACACACCAGTTTCCACTGAAAAACCTTTCAGGGGATCGTTTGCAACAGTTTGGCACCATTTTTGAGTGAATTCCAGAACGTCAGATTTTTGCTGAAATTGTGACCGCGCGGCTTAGGGATTTTTTCAAAAAAGTTGTTCAGACGTCGAGGGCTAATTCTGTTTTCGATGATTAAAACCCATCTGTTTCCACCGAAAAACCTTTCAGGGGATTGTTTGCAACAGTTTGGCACCATTTTTGAGTGAATTCCAGAACGTCAGATTTTTGCTGAAATTGTGACCGCGCGGCTTAGGGATTTTTTCAGAAAAAGTTGTTCAGACGTCGAGGGCTAATTCTGTTTTCGATGATAAAAACCCATCTGTTTCCACCGAAAAACCTTTCAGGGGATTGTTTGCAACAGTTTGGCACCATTTTTGAGTGAATTCCAGAACGTCAGATTTTTGCTGAAATTGTGACCGCGCGGCTTAGGGATTTTTTCAGAAAAAGTTGTTCAGACGTCGAGGGCTAATTCTGTTTTCGATGATAAAAACCCATCTGTTTCCACCGAAAAACCTTTCAGGGGATTGTTTGCAACAGTTTGGCACCATTTTTGAGTGAATTCCAGAACGTCAGATTTTTGCTGAAATTGTGACCGCGCGGCTTAGGGATTTTTTCAAAAAAGTTGTTCAGACGTCGAGAGCTAATTCTGTTTCCGATGAGAAACACACACCAGTTTCCACCGAAAAACCTTTCAGGGGATCGTTTGCAACAGTTTGGCACCATTTTTGAGTGAATTCCAGAACGTCAGATTTTTGCTGAAATTGTGACCGCGCGGCTTAGGGATTTTTTCAAAAAAGTTGTTCAGACGTCGAGGGCTAATTCTGTTTTCGATGATAAAAACCCATCTGTTTCCACCGAAAAACCTTTCAGGGGATTGTTTGCAACAGTTTGGCACCATTTTTGAGTGAATTCCAGAACGTCAGATTTTTGCTGAAATTGTGACCGCGCGGCTTAGGGATTTTTTCAAAAAAAGTTGTTCAGACGTCGAGGGCTAATTCTGTTTACGATGATAAACACCCATCTGTTTCCACCGAAAAACCTTTCAGGGGATTGTTTGCAACAGTTTGGCACCATTTTTGAGTGAATTCCAGAACGTCAGATTTTTGCTGAAATTGTGACCGCGCGGCTTAGGGATTTTTTCAGAAAAAGTTGTTCAGACGTCGAGGGCTAATTCTGTTTTCGATGATAAACACCCATCTGTTTCCACCGAAAAACCTTTCAGGGGATCGTTTGCAACAGTTTGGCACCATTTTTGAGTGAATTCCAGAACGTCAGATTTTTGCTGAAATTGTGACCGCGCGGCTTAGGGATTTTTTCAGAAAAAGTTGTTCAGACGTCGAGGGCTAATTCTGTTTTCGATGATAAAAACCCATCTGTTTCCACCGAAAACCTTTCAGGGGATTGTTTGCAACAGTTTGGCACCATTTTTGAGTGAATTCCAGAACGTCAAATTTTTGCTGAAATTGTGACCGCGCGGCTTAGGGATTTTTTCAGAAAAAGTTGTTCAGACGTCGAGGGCTAATTCTGTTTTCGATGATAAAAACCCATCTGTTTCCACCGAAAACCTTTCAGGGGATTGTTTGCAACAGTTTGGCACCATTTTTGAGTGAATTCCAGAACGTCAGATTTTTGCTGAAATTGTGACCGCGCGGCTTAGGGATTTTTTCAAAAAAGTTGTTCAGACGTCGAGGGCTAATTCTGTTTTCGATGATAAAAACCCATCTGTTTCCACCGAAAACCTTTCAGGGGATTGTTTGCAACAGTTTGGCACCATTTTTGAGTGAATTCCAGAACGTCAAATTTTTGCTGAAATTGTGACCGCGCGGCTTAGGGATTTTTTCAGAAAAAGTTGTTCAGACGTCGAGGGCTAATTCTGTTTTCGATGATAAAAACCCATCTGTTTCCACCGAAAAGCTTTCAGGGGATCGTTTGCAACAGTTTGGCACCATTTTTGAGTGAATTCCAGAACGTCAGATTTTTGCTGAAATTGTGACCGCGCGGCTTAGGGATTTTTTCAAAAAAGTTGTTCAGACGTCGAGGGCTAATTCTGTTTTCGATGATAAAAACCCATCTGTTTCCACCGAAAAACCTTTCAGGGGATTGTTTGCAACAGTTTGGCACCATTTTTGAGTGAATTCCAGAACGTCAGATTTTTGCTGAAATTGTGACCGCGCGGCTTAGGGATTTTTTCAGAAAAAGTTGTTCAGACGTCGAGGGCTAATTCTGTTTTCGATGATAAAAACCCATCTGTTTCCACCGAAAAACCTTTCAGGGGATTGTTTGCAACAGTTTGGCACCATTTTTGAGTGAATTCCAGAACGTCAGATTTTTGCTGAAATTGTGACCGCGCGGCTTAGGGATTTTTTCAAAAAAGTTGTTCAGACGTCGAGAGCTAATTCTGTTTCCGATGAGAAACACACACCAGTTTCCACCGAAAAACCTTTCAGGGGATCGTTTGCAACAGTTTGGCACCATTTTTGAGTGAATTCCAGAACGTCAGATTTTTGCTGAAATTGTGACCGCGCGGCTTAGGGATTTTTTCAGAAAAAGTTGTTCAGACGTCGAGGGCTAATTCTGTTTTCGATGATAAAAACCCATCTGTTTCCACCGAAAAACCTTTCAGGGGATTGTTTGCAACAGTTTGGCACCATTTTTGAGTGAATTCCAGAACGTCAGATTTTTGCTGAAATTGTGACCGCGCGGCTTAGGGATTTTTTCAGAAAAAGTTGTTCAGACGTCGAGGGCTAATTCTGTTTTCGATGATAAAAACCCATCTGTTTCCACCGAAAAACCTTTCAGGGGATTGTTTGCAACAGTTTGGCACCATTTTTGAGTGAATTCCAGAACGTCAGATTTTTGCTGAAATTGTGACCGCGCGGCTTAGGGATTTTTTCAGAAAAAGTTGTTCAGACGTCGAGGGCTAATTCTGTTTTCGATAATAAAACCCATCTATTTCCACCGAAATCCTTTCATTGAATTGTTTGCAACAGTTTGGCACCATTTTTGAGTGAATTCCAGAACGTCAGATTTCTGCTGAAATTGTGACCGCGCGGCTTAGGGATTTTTTCAGAAAAAGTTGTTCAGACGTCGAGGGCTAATTCTGTTTTCGATGATAAAAACCCATCTGTTTCCACCGAAAAACCTTTCAGGGGATTGTTTGCAACAGTTTGGCACCATTTTTGAGTGAATTCCAGAACGTCAGATTTTTGCTGAAATTGTGACCGCGCGGCTTAGGGATTTTTTCAGAAAAAGTTGTTCAGACGTCGAGGGCTAATTCTGTTTTCGATGATAAAAACCCATCTGTTTCAACCGAAAACCTTTCAGGGGACCGTTTGCAACAGTTTGGCACCATTTTTGAGTGAAGTCCAGAACGTCAGATTTTTGCTGAAATTGTGACCGCGCGGCTTAGGGATTTTTTCAGAAAAAGTTGTTCAGACGTCGAGGGCTAATTCTGTTTTCGATGATAAAACCCATCTGTTTCCACCGAAAACCTTTCAGGGGATTGTTTGCAACAGTTTGGCACTATTTTTGAGTGTATCCAGAACGTCAGATTTTTGCTGAAATTGTGACCGCGCGGCTTAGGGATTTTTTCAGAAAAAGTTGTTCAGACGTCGAGGGCTAATTCTGTTTTCGATGATAAAAACCCATCTGTTTCCACCGAAAACCTTTCAGGGGATTGTTTGCAACAGTTTGGCACCATTTTTGAGTGAATTCCAGAACGTCAGATTTTTGCTGAAATTGTGACCGCGCGGATTAGGGATTTATTCAAAAAAGTTGTTCAGACGTCGAGCGCTAATTCTGTTTTCGATGATAAACACACATCTGTTTCCACCGAAAAACCTTTCAGGGGATTGTTTGCAACAGTTTGGCACCATTTTTGAGTGAATTCCAGAACGTCAGATTTTTGCTGAAATTGTGACCGCGCGGCTTAGGGATTTTTTCAGAAAAAGTTGTTCAGACGTCGAGAGCTAATTCTGTTTTCGATGAGAAACACACAACAGTTTCCACCGAAAATCCTTTCAGGGGATCGTTTGCAACAGTTTGGCACCATTTTTGAGTGAATTCCAGAACGTCAGATTTTTGCTGAAATTGTGACCGCGCGGCTTAGGGATTTTTTCAGAAAAAGTTGTTCAGACGTCGAGAGCTAATTCTGTTTCCGATGAGAAACACACACCAGTTTCCACCGAAAACCTTTCAGGGGATCGTTTGCAACAGTTTGGCACCATTTTTGAGTGAATTCCAGAACGTCAGATTTTTGCTGAAATTGTGACCGCGCGGCTTAGGGATTTTTTCAGAAAAAGTTGTTCAGACGTCGAGGGCTAATTCTGTTTTCGATGATAAAAACCCATCTGTTTCCACCGAAAAACCTTTCAGGGGATTGTTTGCAACAGTTTGGCACCATTTTTGAGTGAATTCCAGAACGTCAGATTTTTGCTGAAATTGTGACCGCGCGGCTTAGGGATTTTTTCAGAAAAAGTTGCTCAGACGTCGAGGGCTAATTCTGTTTTCGATGATAAAACCCATCTGTTTCCACCGAAAAACCTTTCAGGGGATTGTTTGCAACAGTTTGGCACCATTTTTGAGTGAATTCCAGAACGTCAGATTTTTGCTGAAATTGTGACCGCGCGGCTTAGGGATTTTTTCAAAAAAGTTGTTCAGACGTCGAGGGCTAATTCTGTTTTCGATGATAAAACCCATCTGTTTCCACCGAAAAACCTTTCAGGGGATTGTTTGCAACAGTTTGGCACCATTTTTGAGTGAATTCCAGAACGTCAGATTTTTGCTGAAATTGTGACCGCGCGGCTTAGGGATTTTTTCAGAAAAAGTTGTTCAGACGTCGAGGGCTAATTCTGTTTTCGATGATAAAAACCCATCTGTTTACACCGAAAAAACTTTCAGGGGAGAGTTTGACACAGTTTGGCACCATTTTTGAGTTAATTCCAGAACGTCAGATTTTTGCTGAAATTGTGACCGCGCGGCTGAGGGATTTTTTCAGAAAAAGTTGTTCAGACGTCGAGGGCTAATTCTGTTTTCGATGATAAAACCCATCTGTTTCCACCGAAAACCTTTCAGGGGATTGTTTGCAACAGTTTGGCACCATTTTTGAGTGAATTCCAGAACGTCAGATTTTTGCTGAAATTGTGACCGCGCGGCTTAGGGATTTTTTCAGAAAAAGTTGTTCAGACGTCGAGGGCTAATTCTGTTTTCGATGATAAAAACCCATCTGTTTCCACCGAAAAACCTTTCAGGGGATTGTTTGCAACAGTTTGGCACCATTTTTGAGTGAATTCCAGAACGTCAGATTTTTGCTGAAATTGTGACCGCGCGGCTTAGGGATTTTTTCAGAAAAAGTTGTTCAGACGTCGAGAGCTAATTCTGTTTCCGATGAGAAACACACAACTGTTTCCACCGAAAAACCTTTCAGGGGATTGTTTGCAACAGTTTGGCACCATTTTTGAGTGAATTCCAGAACGTCAGATTTTTGCTGAAATTGTGACCGCGCGGCTTAGGGATTTTTTCAGAAAAAGTTGCTCAGACGTCGAGGGCTAATTCTGTTTTCGATGATAAAACCCATCTGTTTCCACCGAAAAACCTTTCAGGGGATTGTTTGCAACAGTTTGGCATCATTTTTGAGTGAATTCCAGAACGTCAAATTTTTGCTGAAATTGTGACCGCCCGGCTTAGGGATTTTTTGAGAAAAAGTTGTTCAGACGTCGAGGGCTAATTCTGTTTTCGATGATAAAACCCATCTATTTCCACCGAAAATCCTTTCATTGAATTGTTTGCAACAGTTTGGCACCATTTTTGAGTGAATTCCAGAACGTCAGATTTTTGCAGAAATTGTGACCGCGCGGCTTAGGGATTTTTTCAGAAAAAGTTGTTCAGACGTCGAGGGCTAATTCTGTTTCCGATGAGAAACACACATCTGTTTCCACCGAAAACCTTTCAGGGGATCGTTTGCAACAGTTTGGCACCATTTTTGAGTGAATTCCAGAACGTCAGATTTTTGCTGAAATTGTGACCGCGCGTCTTAGGTATTTTTTCATAAAAAGCTGTACAGACGTCGAGGGATAATTCTGTTTTCGATGATAAAACCCATCTGTTTCCACCGAAAAACCTTTCAGGGGATTGTTTGCAACAGTTTGGCACCATTTTTGAGTGAATTCCAGAACGTCAGATTTTTGCTGAAAATGTGACCGCGCGGCTTAGGGATTTTTTCAGAAAAGTTGTTCAGACGTCGAGGGCTAATTCTGTTTTCGATGATAAAAACCCATCTGTTTCCACCGAAAACCTTTCAGGGGATTGTTTGCAACAGTTTGGCACCATTTTTGAGTGAATTCTAGAACGTCAGATTTTTGCTGAAATTGTGACCGCGCGGCTTAGGGATTTTTTCAGAAAAAGTTGATCAGACGTCGAGGGCTAATTCTGTTTTCGATGATAAAACCCATCTGTTTCCACCGTAAAACATTTCAGGGGATTGTTTGCTACAGTTTGGCACCATTTTTGAGTGAATTCCAGAACGTCAGATTTTTGCTGAAATTGTGACCGCGCGGCTTAGGGATTTTTTCAAAAAAGTTGTTCAGACGTCGAGGGCTAATTCTGTTTCCGATGAGAAACTCACAACTGTTTGCACCGATAATCCTTCAAGGGGATTGTTTGCAACAGTTTGGCACCATTTTTGAGTGAATTCCAGAACGTCAGATTTTTGCTGAAATTGTGACCGCGCGGCTTAGGGATTTTTTCAGAAAAAGTTGTTCAGACGTCGAGGGCTAATTCTGTTTTCGATGATAAAAACCCATCTGTTTCCACCGAAAAACCTTTCAGGGGATTGTTTGCAACAGTTTGGCACCATTTTTGAGTGAATTCCAGAACGTCAGATTTTTGCTGAAATTGTGACCGCGCGGCTTAGGGATTTTTTCAGAAAAAGTTGTTCAGACGTCGAGGGCTAATTCTGTTTTCGATGATAAAAACCCATCTGTTTCCACCGAAAAACCTTTCAGGGGATTGTTTGCAACAGTTTGGCACCATTTTTGAGTGAATTCCAGAACGTCAGATTTTTGCTGAAATTGTGACCGCGCGGCTTAGGGATTTTTTCAGAAAAAGTTGTTCAGACGTCGAGGGCTAATTCTGTTTTCGATGATAAAACCCCTCTGTTTCCACCGAAAAACCTTTCAGGGGATTGTTTGCAACAGTTTGGCACCCTTTTTCAGTGAATTCCAGAACGTCAGATTTTTGCTGAAATTGTGACCGCGCGGCTTAGGGATTTTTTCAGAAAAGTTGTTCAGACGTCGAGAGCTAATTCTGTTTCCGATGAGAAACACACACCAGTTTCCACCGAAAACCTTTCAGGGGATCGTTTGCAACAGTTTGGCACCATTTTTGAGTGAATTCCAGAACGTCAGATTTTTGCTGAAATTGTGACCGCGCGGCTTAGGGATTTTTTCAGAAAAAGTTGTTCAGACGTCGAGAGCTAATTCTGTTTCCGATGAGAAACACACACCAGTTTCCACCGAAAAACCTTTCAGGGGATTGTTTGCAACAGTTTGGCACCATTTTTGAGTGAATTCCAGAACGTCAGATTTTTGCTGAAATTGTGACCGCGCGGCTTAGGGATTTTTTCAGAAAAGTTGTTAAGACGTCGAGGGCTAATTCAGTTTTCGATGATAAAACCCATCTGTTTCCACCGAAAACCTTTCAGGGGATTGTTTGCAACAGTTTGGCACCATTTTTGAGTGAATTCCAGAACGTCAGATTTTTGCTGAAATTGTGACCGCGCGGCTTAGGGATTTTTTCAGAAAAAGTTGTTCAGACGTCGAGGGCTAATTCTGTTTTCGATGATAAAAACCCATCTGTTTCCACCGAAAAACTTTCAGGGGATTGTTTGCAACAGTTTGGCACCATTTTTGAGTGAATTCCAGAACGTCAGATTTTTGCTGAAATTGTGACCGCGCGGCTTAGGGATTTATTCAGAAAAGTTGTTCAGACGTCGAGGGCTAATTCTGTTTTCGATGATAAAACCCATCTGTTTCCACCGAAAAACCTTTCAGGGGATTGTTTGCAACAGTTTGGCACCATTTTTGAGTGAATTCCAGAACGTCAGATTTTTGCTGAAATTGTGACCGCGCGGCTTAGGGATTTTTTCAAAAAAGTTGTTCAGACGTCGAGGGCTAATTCTGTTTTCGATGATAAAAACCCATCTGTTTCCACCGAAAACCCTTTCAGGGGATTGTTTGCAACAGTTTGGCACCATTTTTGAGTGAATTCCAGAACGTCAAATTTTTGCTGAAATTGTGACCGCGCGGCTTAGGGATTTTTTCAGAAAAAGTTGTTCAGACGTCGAGGGCTAATTCTGTTTTCGATGATAAAAACCCATCTGTTTCCACCGAAAAACCTTTCAGGGGATTGTTTGCAACAGTTTGGCACCATTTTTGAGTGAATTCCAGAACGTCAGATTTTTGCTGAAATTGTGACCGCGCGGCTTAGGGATTTTTTCAGAAAAAGTTGTTCAGACGTCGAGGGCTAATTCTGTTTTCGATGATAAAAACCCATCTGTTTCCACCGAAAAACCTTTCAGGGGATTGTTTGCAACAGTTTGGCACCATTTTTGAGTGAATTCCAGAACGTCAGATTTTTGCTGAAATTGTGACCGCGCGGCTTAGGGATTTTTTCAAAAAAGTTGTTCAGACGTCGAGGGCTATTTCTGTTTTCGATGATAAAAACCCATCTGTTTCCACCGAAAACCTTTCAGAGGATCGTTTGCAACAGTTTGGCACCATTTTTGAGTGAATTCCAGAACGTCAGATTTTTGCTGAAATTGTGACCGCGCGGCTTAGGGATTTTTTCAAAAAAGTTGTTCAGACGTCGAGGGCTAATTCTGTTTTCGATGAGAAACACACACCAGTTTCCACCGAAAAACCTTTCAGGGGATTGTTTGCAACAGTTTGGCACCATTTTTGAGTGAATTCCAGAACGTCAGATTTTTGCTGAAATTGTGACCGCGCGGCTTAGGGATTTTTTCAGAAAAAGTTGTTCAGACGTCGAGGGCTAATTCTGTTTTCGATGATAAAAACCCATCTGTTTCCACCGAAAAACCTTTCAGGGGATTGTTTGCAACAGTTTGGCACCATTTTTGAGTGAATTCCAGAACGTCAGATTTTTGCTGAAATTGTGACCGCGCGGCTTAGGGATTTTTTCAGAAAAAGTTGTTCAGACGTCGAGGGCTAATTCTGTTTTCGATGATAAAAACCCATCTGTTTCCACCGAAAAACCTTTCAGGGGATTGTTTGCAACAGTTTGGCACCATTTTTGAGTGAATTCCAGAACGTCAGATTTTTGCTGAAATTGTGACCGCGCGGCTTAGGGATTTTTTCAAAAAGTTGTTCAGACGTCGAGGGCTAATTCTGTTTTCGATGATAAAAACCCATCTGTTTCCACCGAAAACCATTCAGGGGATTGTTTGCAACAGTTTGGCACCATTTTTGAGTGAATTCCAGAACGTCAGATTTTTGCTGAAATTGTGACCGCGCGGCTTAGGGATTTTTTCAGAAAAAGTTGTTCAGACGTCGAGGGCTAATTCTGTTTTCGATGAGAAACACACACCAGTTTCCACCGAAAATCCTTTCAGGGGATCGTTTGCAACAGTTTGGCACCATTTTTGAGTGAATTCCAGAACGTCAGATTTTTGCTGAAATTGTGACCGCGCGGCTTAGGGATTTTTTCAAAAAAGTTGTTCAGACGTCGAGGGCTAATTCTGTTTTCGATGATAAAAAACACATCTGTTTCCACCGAAAAACCTTTCAGGGGATTGTTTGCAACAGTTTGGCACCATTTTTGAGTGAATTCCAGAACGTCAGATTTTTGCTGAAATTGTGACCGCGCGGCTTAGGGATTTTTTCAGAAAAAGTTGTTCAGACGTCGAGGGCTAATTCTGTTTTCAATGATAAAAACCCATCTGTTTCCACCGAAAACCTTTCAGGGGATTGTTTGCAACAGTTTGGCACCATTTTTGAGTGAATTCCAGAACGTCAAATTTTTGCTGAAATTGTGACCGCGCGGCTTAGGGATTTTTTCAGAAAAAGTTGTTCAGACGTCGAGGGCTAATTCTGTTTTCGATGATAAAAACCCATCTGTTTCCACCGAAAAACCTTTCAGGGGATTGTTTGCAACAGTTTGGCACCATTTTTGAGTGACTTCCAGAACGTCAGATTTCTGCTGAAATTGTGACCGCGCGGCTTAGGGGTTTTTTCAAAAAAGTTGTTCAGACGTCGAGGGCTAATTCTGTTTTCGATAATAAAAACTCATCTGTTTCCACCGAAATACCTTTCAGGGGAGTGTTTGCAACAGTTTGGCACCATTTTTGAGTGAATTCCAGAACGTCAGATTTTTGCTGAAATTGTGACCGCGCGGCTTAGGGATTTTTTCAGAAAAGTTGTTCAGACGTCGAGGGCTAATTCTGTTTTCGATGATAAAAACCCATCTGTTTCCACCGAAAAACCTTTCAGGGGATTGTTTGCAACAGTTTGGCATCATTTTTGAGTGAATTCCAGAACGTCAAATTTTTGCTGAAATTGTGACCGCGCGGCTTAGGGATTTTTTCAGAAAAAGTTGTTCAGACGTCGAGGGCTAATTCTGTTTTCGATGATAAAAACCCATCTGTTTCCACCGAAAATCCTTTCAGGGGATTGTTTGCAACAGTTTGGCACCATTTTTGAGTGAATTCCAGAACGTCAGATTTTTGCTGAAATTGTGACCGCGCGGCTTAGGGATTTTTTCAAAAAAGTTGTTCAGACGTCGAGGGCTATTTCTGTTTCCGATGATAAACACACATCTGTTTCCACCGAAAAACCTTTCAGGGGATCGTTTGCAACAATTTGGCACCATTTTTGAGTGAATTCCAGAACGTCAGATTTTTGCTGAATTGTGACCGCGCGGCTTAGGGTTTTTTTCAGAAAAAGTTGTTCAGACGTCGAGGGCTAATTCTGTTTTCGATGATTAAAACCCATCTGTTTCCACCGAAAAACCTTTCAGGGGATTGTTTGCAACAGTTTGGCACCATTTTTGAGTGAATTCCAGAACGTCAAATTTTTGCTGAAATTGTGACCGCGCGGCTTAGGGATTTTTTCAGAAAAAGTTGTTCAGACGTCGAGGGCTAATTCTGTTTTCGATGATAAAAACCCATCTGTTTCCACCGAAAAACCTTTCAGGGGATTGTTTGCAACAGTTTGGCACCATTTTTGAGTGAATTCCAGAACGTCAGATTTTTGCTGAAATTGTGACCGCGCGGCTTAGGGATTTTTTCAAAAAAAGTTGTTCAGACGTCGAGTGCTAATTCTGTTTCCGATGAGAAACACACACCTGTTTCCACCGAAAAACCTTTCAGGGGATCGTTTGCAACAGTTTGGCACCATTTTTGAGTGAATTCCAGAACGTCAGATTTTTGCTGAAATTGTGACCGCGCGGCTTAGGGATTTTTTCAGAAAAAGTTGTTCAGACGTCGAGGGCTAATTCTGTTTCCGATGAGAAACACACATCTGTTTACACCGAAAAACCTTTCAGGGGATCGTTTGCAACAGTTTGGCACCATTTTTGAGTGAATTCCAGAACGTCAGATTTTTGCTGAAATTGTGACCGCGCGGCTTAGGGATTTTTTCAGAAAAAGTTGTTCAGACGTCGAGGGCTAATTCTGTTTTCGATGATAAAAACCCATCTGTTTCCACCGAAAATCCTTTCAGGGGATTGTTTGCAACAGTTTGGCACCATTTTTGAGTGAATTCCAGAACGTCAGATTTTTGCTGAAATTGTGACCGCGCGGCTTAGGGATTTTTTCAGAAAAAGTTGTTCAGACGTCGAGGGCTAATTCTGTTTTCGATCATAAACCCCATCTGTTTCCACCGAAAAACCTTTCAGGGGATTGTTTGCAACAGTTTGGCACCATTTTTGAGTGAATTCCAGAACGTCAGATTTTTGCTGAAATTGTGACCGCGCGGCTTAGGGATTTTTTCAGAAAAAGTTGTTCAGACGTCGAGGGCTAATTCTGTTTTCGATGATAAAAACCCATCTGTTTCCACCGAAAAACCTTTCAGGGGATTGTTTGCAACAGTTTGGCACCATTTTTGAGTGAATTCCAGAACGTCAGATTTTTGCTGAAATTGTGACCGCGCGGCTTAGGGATTTTTTCAGAAAAAGTTGTTCAGACGTCGAGGGCTAATTCTGTTTTCGATGATAAAAACGCATCTGTTTCCACCGAAAACCTTTCAGGGGATTGTTTGCAACAGTTTGGCACCATTTTTGAGTGAATTCCAGAACGTCAGATTTTTGCTGAAATTGTGACCGCGCGGCTTAGGGATTTTTTCAAAAAAGTTGTTCAGACGTCGAGGGCTAATTCTGTTTTCGATGATAAAAACCCATCTGTTTCCACCGAAAAACCTTTCAGGGGATTGTTTGCAACAGTTTGGCATCATTTTTGAGTGAATTCCAGAACGTCAAATTTTTGCTGAAATTGTGACCGCGCGGCTTAGGGATTTTTTCAGAAAAAGTTGTTCAGACGTCGAGGGCTAATTCTGTTTTCGATGATAAAAACCCATCTGTTTCCACCGAAAACGCTTTCAGGGGAGTGTTTGCAACAGTTTGGCACCATTTTTGAGTGAATTCCAGAACGTCAGATTTTTGCTGAAATTGTGACCGCGCGGCTTAGGGATTTTTTCAGAAAAAGTTGTTCAGACGTCGAGGGCTAATTCTGTTTTCGATGATAAAAACCCATCTGTTTCCACCGAAAAACCTTTCAGGGGATTGTTTGCAACAGTTTGGCACCATTTTTGAGTGAATTCCAGAACGTCAGATTTTTGCTGAAATTGTGACCGCGCGGCTTAGGGATTTTTTCAAAAAAGTTGTTCAGACGTCGAGGGCTAATTCTGTTTTCGATGATAAAAACCCATCTGTTTCCACCGAAAATCCTTTCAGGGGATTGTTTGCAACAGTTTGGCACCATTTTTGAGTGAATTCCAGAACGTCAGATTTTTGCTGAAATTGTGACCGCGCGGCTTAGGGATTTTTTCAGAAAAAGTTGTTCAGACGTCGAGGGCTAATTCTGTTTTCGATGATAAAAACCCATCTGTTTCCACCGAAAACCTTTCAGGGGATTGTTTGCAACAGTTTGGCATCATTTTTGAGTGAATTCCAGAACGTCAAATTTTTGCTGAAATTGTGACCGCGCGGCTTAGGGATTTTTTCAAATGAAGGTTGTTCAGACGTCGAGGGCTAGGTCAGTATCCGATGAGAAAACCCATATGTTTACACCGTAAATCATTTCAGTGGATTGTTTGCAACAGTTTGGCACCATTTTTGATTGAATTCCAGAAGGTAAGATGTTTGCTGAAATTGTTACCGCGCGGCTTACGGATTTATTCAGAAAAAGTTGTTCAGACGTCGAGGGCTAATTCTGTTTTCGATAATAAAAACACATCTGTTTCCACGAAAACCTTTCAGGGGATTGTTTGCAACAGTTTGGCACCATTTTTGAGTGAATTCCAGAACGTCAAATTTTTGCTGAAATTGTGACCGCGCGGCTTAGGGATTTTTTCAGAAAAAGTTGTTCAGACGTCGAGGGCTAATTCTGTTTTCGATGATAAAAACCCATCTGTTTCCACCGAAAAACCTTTCAGGGGATTGTTTGCAACAGTTTGGCACCATTTTTGAGTGAATTCCAGAACGTCAGATTTTTGCTGAAATTGTGACCGCGCGGCTTAGGGATTTTTTCAGAAAAAGTTGTTCAGACGTCGAGGGCTAATTCTGTTTTCGATGATAAAAACCCATCTGTTTCCACCGAAAAACCTTTCAGGGGATTGTTTGCAACAGTTTGGCACCATTTTTGAGTGAATTCCAGAACGTCAGATTTTTGCTGAAATTGTGACCGCGCGGCTTAGGGATTTTTTCAAAAAGTTGTTCAGACGTCGAGGGCTAATTCTGTTTTCGATGATAAACACCCATCTGTTTCCACGAAAACCTTTCAGGGGATTGTTTGCAACAGTTTGGCACCATTTTTGAGTGAATTCCAGAACGTCAGATTTTTGCTGAAATTGTGACCGCGCGGCTTAGGGATTTTTTCAAAAAAGTTGTTCAGACGTCGAGGGCTAATTCTGTTTTCGATGATAAAAACCCATCTGTTTCCACCGAAAACCTTTCAGGGGATTGTTTGCAACAGTTTGGCACCATTTTTGAGTGAATTCCAGAACGTCAGATTTTTGCTGAAATTGTGACCGCGCGGCTTAGGGATTTTTTCAGAAAAAGTTGTTCAGACGTCGAGGGCTAATTCTGTTTTCGATGATAAAACCCATCTGTTTCCACCGAAAAACCTTTCAGGGGATTGTTTGCAACAGTTTGGCACCATTTTTGAGTGAATTCCAGAACGTCAGATTTTTGCTGAAATTGTGACCGCGCGGCTTAGGGATTTTTTCAGAAAAAGTTGTTCAGACGTCGAGGGCTAATTCTGTTTTCGATGATAAAACCCATCTATTTCCACCGAAAATCCTTTCAGGGGATTGTTTGCAACAGTTTGGCACCATTTTTGAGTGAATTCCAGAACGTCAGATTTTTGCTGAAATTGTGACCGCGCGGCTTAGGGATTTTTTCAAAAAAGTTGTTCAGACGTCGAGAGCTAATTCTGTTTCCGATGAGAAACACACACCAGTTTCCACCGAAAAACCTTTCAGGGGATTGTTTGCAACAGTTTGGCACCATTTTTGAGTGAATTCCAGAACGTCAGATTTTTGCTGAAATTGTGACCGCGCGGCTTAGGGATTTTTTCAGAAAAAGTTGTTCAGACGTCGAGGGCTAATTCTGTTTTCGATGATAAAAACCCATCTGTTTCCACCGAAAAACCTTTCAGGGGATTGTTTGCAACAGTTTGGCACCATTTTTGAGTGAATTCCAGAACGTCAGATTTTTGCTGAAATTGTGACCGCGCGGCTTAGGGATTTTTTCAAAAAAGTTGTTCAGACGTCGAGAGCTAATTCTGTTTCCGATGAGAAACACACACCAGTTTCCACCGAAAAACCTTTCAGGGGATCGTTTGCAACAGTTTGGCACCATTTTTGAGTGAATTCCAGAACGTCAGATTTTTGCTGAAATTGTGACCGCGCGGCTTAGGGATTTTTTCAGAAAAAGTTGTTCAGACGTCGAGGGCTAACTCTGTTTTCGATGATAAAACCCATCTGTTTCCACCGAAAAACCTTTCAGGGGATTGTTTGCAACAGTTTGGCACCATTTTTGAGTGAATTCCAGAACGTCAGATTTTTGCTGAAATTGTGACCGCGCGGCTTAGGGATTTTTTCAAAAAAGTTGTTCAGACGTCGAGGGCTAATTCTGTTTTCGATGATAAAAACCCATCTGTTTCCACCGAAAACCTTTCAGGGGATTGTTTGCAACAGTTTGGCACCATTTTTGAGTGAATTCCAGAACGTCAGATTTTTGCTGAAATTGTGACCGCGCGGCTTAGGGATTTTTTCAAAAAAGTTGTTCAGACGTCGAGGGCTAATTCTGTTTTCGATGATAAAAACCCATCTGTTTCCACCGAAAAACCTTTCAGGGGATTGTTTGCAACAGTTTGGCACCATTTTTGAGTGAATTCCAGAACGTCAGATTTTTGCTGAAATTGTGACCGCGCGGCTTAGGGATTTTTTCAAAAAAGTTGTTCAGACGTCGAGGGCTAATTCTGTTTTCGATGATAAAACCCATCTGTTTCCACCGAAAAACCATTCAGGGGATTGTTTGCAACAGTTTGGCACCATTTTTGAGTGAATTCCAGCACGTCAGATTTTTGCTGAAATTGTGACCGCGCGGCTTAGGGATTTTTTCAGAAAAAGTTGTTCAGACGTCGAGGGCTAATTCTGTTTTCGATGATAAAAACCCATCTGTTTCCACCGAAATCCTTTCAGGGGATTGTTTGCAACAGTTTGGCACCATTTTTGAGTGAATTCCAGAACGTCAGATTTTTGCTGAAATTGTGACCGCGCGGCTTAGGGATTTTTTCAGAAAAAGTTGTTCAGACGTCGAGGGCTAATTCTGTTTTCGATGATAAAAACCCATCTGTTTCCACCGAAAACCTTTCAGGGGATTGTTTGCAACAGTTTGGCACCATTTTTGAGTGAATTCCAGAACGTCAGATTTTTGCTGAAATTGTGACCGCGCGGCTTAGGGATTTTTTCAGAAAAAGTTGTTCAGACGTCGAGGGCTAATTCTGTTTTCGATGATAAAAACCCATCTGTTTCCACCGAAAAACCTTTCAGGGGATTGTTTGCAACAGTTTGGCACCATTTTTGAGTGAATTCCAGAACGTCAGATTTTTGCTGAAATTGTGACCGCGCGGCTTAGGGATTTTTTCAAAAAAGTTGTTCAGACGTCGAGGGCTAATTCTGTTTTCGATGATAAAAACCCATCTGTTTCCACCGAAAATCCTTTCAGGGGATTGTTTGCAACAGTTTGGCACCATTTTTGAGTGAATTCCAGAACGTCAGATTTTTGCTGAAATTGTGACCGCGCGGCTTAGGGATTTTTTCAAAAAAAGTTGTTCAGACGTCGAGGGCTAATTCTGTTTTCGATGATAAAAACCCATCTGTTTCCACCGAAAAACTTTCAGGGGAGTGTTTGCAACAGTTTGGCACCATTTTTGAGTGAATTCCAGAACGTCAGATTTTTGCTGAAATTGTGACCGCGCGGCTTAGGGATTTTTTCAAAAAAGTTGTTCAGACGTCGAGGGCTAATTCTGTTTTCGATGAGAAACACACACCAGTTTCCACCGAAAAACCTTTCAGGGGATCGTTTGCAACAGTTTGGCACCATTTTTGAGTGAATTCCAGAACGTCAGATTTTTGCTGAAATTGTGACCGCGCGGCTTAGGGATTTTTTCAGAAAAAGTTGTTCAGACGTCGAGGGCTAATTCTGTTTTCGATGATAAAAACCCATCTGTTTCCACCGAAAAACCTTTCAGGGGATTGTTTGCAACAGTTTGGCACCATTTTTGAGTGAATTCCAGAACGTCAGATTTTTGCTGAAATTGTGACCGCGCGGCTTAGGGATTTTTTCAGAAAAAGTTGTTCAGACGTCGAGGGCTAATTCTGTTTTCGATGATAAAAACCCATCTGTTTCCACCGAAAAACCTTTCAGGGGATTGTTTGCAACAGTTTGGCACCATTTTTGAGTGAATTCCAGAACGTCAGATTTTTGCTGAAATTGTGACCGCGCGGCTTAGGGATTTTTTCAAAAAAGTTGTTCAGACGTCGAGGGCTAATTCTGTTTTCGATGATAAATACCCATCTGTTTCCACCGAAAACCTTTCAGGGGATTGTTTGCAACAGTTTGGCATCATTTTTGAGTGAATTCCAGAACGTCAAATTTTTGCTGAAATTGTGACCGCGCGGCTTAGGGATTTTTTCAGAAAAAGTTGTTCAGACGTCGAGGGCTAATTCTGTTTTCGATGATAAAACCCATCTATTTCCACCGAAAAACCTTTCAGGGGATTGTTTGCAACAGTTTGGCACCATTTTTGAGTGAATTCCAGAACGTCAGATTTTTGCTGAAATTGTGACCGCGCGGCTTAGGGATTTTTTCAGAAAAAGTTGTTCAGACGTCGAGGGCTAATTCTGTTTTCGATGATAAAAACCCATCTGTTTCCACCGAAAAACCTTTCAGGGGATTGTTTGCAACAGTTTGGCACCATTTTTGAGTGAATTCCAGAACGTCAGATTTTTGCTGAAATTGTGACCGCGCGGCTTAGGGATTTTTTCAGAAAAGTTGTTCAGACGTCGAGGGCTAATTCTGTTTTCGATGATAAAAACCCATCTGTTTCCACCGAAAAACCTTTCAGGGGATTGTTTGCAACAGTTTGGCACCATTTTTGAGTGAATTCCAGAACGTCAGATTTTTGCTGAAATTGTGACCGCGCGGCTTAGGGATTTTTTCAGAAAAAGTTGTTCAGACGTCGAGGGCTAATTCTGTTTTCGATGATAAAAACCCATCTGTTTCCACCGAAAAACCTTTCAGGGGATTGTTTGCAACAGTTTGGCACCATTTTTGAGTGAATTCCAGAACGTCAGATTTTTGCTGAAATTGTGACCGCGCGGCTTAGGGATTTTTTCAGAAAAAGTTGTTCAGACGTCGAGGGCTAATTCTGTTTTCGATGATAAAAACCCATCTGTTTCCACCGAAAATCCTTTCAGGGGATTGTTTGCAACAGTTTGGCACCATTTTTGAGTGAATTCCAGAACGTCAAATTTTTGCTGAAATTGTGACCGCGCGGCTTAGGGATTTTTTCAGAAAAAGTTGTTCAGACGTCGAGGGCTAATTCTGTTTTCGATGATAAAAACCCATCTGTTTCCACCGAAAAACCTTTCAGGGGATTGTTTGCAACAGTTTGGCACCATTTTTGAGTGAATTCCAGAACGTCAGATTTTTGCTGAAATTGTGACCGCGCGGCTTAGGGATTTTTTCAAAAAAGTTGTTCAGACGTCGAGAGCTAATTCTGTTTCCGATGAGAAACACACACCAGTTTCCACCGAAAAACCTTTCAGGGGATCGTTTGCAACAGTTTGGCACCATTTTTGAGTGAATTCCAGAACGTCAGATTTTTGCTGAAATTGTGACCGCGCGGCTTAGGGATTTTTTCAGAAAAAGTTGTTCAGACGTCGAGGGCTAATTCTGTTTTCGATGATAAAAACCCATCTGTTTCCACCGAAAAACCTTTCAGGGGATTGTTTGCAACAGTTTGGCACCATTTTTGAGTGAATTCCAGAACGTCAAATTTTTGCTGAAATTGTGACCGCGCGGCTTAGGGATTTTTTCAAAAAAAGTTGTTCAGACGTCGAGAGCTAATTCTGTTTCCGATGAGAAACACACACCAGTTTCCACCGAAAAACCTTTCAGGGGATCGTTTGCAACAGTTTGGCACCATTTTTGAGTGAATTCCAGAACGTCAGATTTTTGCTGAAATTGTGACCGCGCGGCTTAGGGATTTTTTCAGAAAAAGTTGTTCAGACGTCGAGAGCTAATTCTGTTTCCGATGAGAAACACACATCAGTTTCCACCGAAAAACCTTTCAGGGGATCGTTTGCAACAGTTTGGCACCATTTTTGAGTGAATTCCAGAACGTCAGATTTTTGCTGAAATTGTGACCGCGCGGCTTAGGGATTTTTTCAGAAAAAGTTGTTCAGACGTCGAGGGCTAATTCTGTTTTCGATGATAAAAACCCATCTGTTTCCACCGAAAAACCTTTCAGGGGATTGTTTGCAACAGTTTGGCACCATTTTTGAGTGAATTCCAGAACGTCAGATTTTTGCTGAAATTGTGACCGCGCGGCTTAGGGATTTTTTCAGAAAAAGTTGTTCAGACGTCGAGGGCTAATTCTGTTTTCGATGATAAAAACCCATCTGTTTCCACCGAAAAACCTTTCAGGGGATTGTTTGCAACAGTTTGGCACCATTTTTGAGTGAATTCCAGAACGTCAAATTTTTGCTGAAATTGTGACCGCGCGGCTTAGGGATTTTTTCAAAAAAGTTGTTCAGACGTCGAGGGCTAATTCTGTTTTCGATGATAAAAACCCATCTGTTTCCACCGAAAAACCTTTCAGGGGATTGTTTGCAACAGTTTGGCACCATTTTTGAGTGAATTCCAGAACGTCAGATTTTTGCTGAAATTGTGACCGCGCGGCTTAGGGATTTTTTCAGAAAAAGTTGTTCAGACGTCGAGGGCTAATTCTGTTTTCGATGATAAAACCCATCTGTTTCCACCGAAAAACCTTTCAGGGGATTGTTTGCAACAGTTTGGCACCATTTTTGAGTGAATTCCAGAACGTCAGATTTTTGCTGAAATTGTGACCGCGCGGCTTAGGGATTTTTTCAGAAAAAGTTGTTCAGACGTCGAGGGCTAATTCTGTTTTCGATGATAAAAACCCATCTGTTTCCACCGAAAAACCTTTCAGGGGATTGTTTGCAACAGTTTGGCACCATTTTTGAGTGAATTCCAGAACGTCAAATTTTTGCTGAAATTGTGACCGCGCGGCTTAGGGATTTTTTCAGAAAAAGTTGTTCAGACGTCGAGGGCTAATTCTGTTTTCGATGATAAAAACCCATCTGTTTCCACCGAAAATCCTTTCAGGGGATTGTTTGCAACAGTTTGGCACCATTTTTGAGTGAATTCCAGAACGTCAGATTTTTGCTGAAATTGTGACCGCGCGGCTTAGGGATTTTTTCAGAAAAAGTTGTTCAGACGTCGAGGGCTAATTCTGTTTTCGATGATAAAAACCCATCTGTTTCCACCGAAAACCTTTCAGGGGATTGTTTGCAACAGTTTGGCACCATTTTTGAGTGAATTCCAGAACGTCAGATTTTTGCTGAAATTGTGACCGCGCGGCTTAGGGATTTTTTCAAAAAAGTTGTTCAGACGTCGAGAGCTAATTCTGTTTCCGATGAGAAAAACAAATCTGTTTCCACCGAAAAACCTTTCAGGGGATCGTTTGCAACAGTTTGGCACTATTTTTGAGTGAATTCCAGAATGTCAGAGTCTTGCTGAAATTGTGACCGCGCGGCTTAGGGATTTTTTCAGAAAAGTTGTTCAGACGTCGAGGGCTAATTCTGTTTTCGATGATAAAAACCCATCTGTTTCCACCGAAAAACCTTTCAGGGGATTGTTTGCAACAGTTTGGCACCATTTTTGAGTGAATTCCAGAACGTCAGATTTTTGCTGAAATTGTGACCGCGCGGCTTAGGGATTTTTTCAGAAAAAGTTGTTCAGACGTCGAGGGCTAATTCTGTTTTCGATGATAAAAACCCATCTGTTTCCACCGAAAAACCTTTCAGGGGATTGTTTGCAACAGTTTGGCACCATTTTTGAGTGAATTCCAGAACGTCAGATTTTTGCTGAAATTGTGACCGCGCGGCTTAGGGATTTTTTCAAAAAAGTTGTTCAGACGTCGAGGGCTAATTCTGTTTTCGATGATAAAAACCCATCTGTTTCCACCGAAAAACCTTTCAGGGGATTGTTTGCAACAGTTTGGCACCATTTTTGAGTGAATTCCAGAACGTCAGATTTTTGCTGAAATTGTGACCGCGCGGCTTAGGGATTTTTTCAGAAAAAGTTGTTCAGACGTCGAGGGCTAATTCTGTTTTCGATGATAAAAACCCATCTGTTTCCACCGAAAAACCTTTCAGGGGATTGTTTGCAACAGTTTGGCACCATTTTTGAGTGAATTCCAGAACGTCAGATTTTTGCTGAAATTGTGACCGCGCGGCTTAGGGATTTTTTCAGAAAAAGTTGTTCAGACGTCGAGGGCTAATTCTGTTTTCGATGATAAAAACCCATCTGTTTCCACCGAAAATCCTTTCAGGGGATTGTTTGCAACAGTTTGGCACCATTTTTGAGTGAATTCCAGAACGTCAGATTTTTGCTGAAATTGTGACCGCGCGGCTTAGGGATTTTTTCAGAAAAAGTTGTTCAGACGTCGAGGGCTAATTCTGTTTTCGATGATAAAAACCCATCTGTTTCCACCGAAAATCCTTTCAGGGGATTGTTTGCAACAGTTTGGCACCATTTTTGAGTGAATTCCAGAACGTCAGATTTTTGCTGAAATTGTGACCGCGCGGCTTAGGGATTTTTTCAAAAAAGTTGTTCAGACGTCGAGAGCTAATTCTGTTTCCGATGAGAAACACACACCAGTTTCCACCGAAAAACCTTTCAGGGGATCGTTTGCAACAGTTTGGCACCATTTTTGAGTGAATTCCAGAACGTCAGATTTTTGCTGAAATTGTGACCGCGCGGCTTAGGGATTTTTTCAGAAAAAGTTGTTCAGACGTCGAGGGCTAATTCTGTTTTCGATGATAAAAACCCATCTGTTTCCACCGAAAAACCTTTCAGGGGATTGTTTGCAACAGTTTGGCACCATTTTTGAGTGAATTCCAGAACGTCAGATTTTTGCTGAAATTGTGACCGCGCGGCTTAGGGATTTTTTCAGAAAAAGTTGTTCAGACGTCGAGGGCTAATTCTGTTTTCGATGATAAAAACCCATCTGTTTCCACCGAAAAACCTTTCAGGGGATTGTTTGCAACAGTTTGGCACCATTTTTGAGTGAATTCCAGAACGTCAGATTTTTGCTGAAATTGTGACCGCGCGGCTTAGGGATTTTTTCAGAAAAAGTTGTTCAGACGTCGAGGGCTAATTCTGTTTTCGATGATAAAAACCCATCTGTTTCCACCGAAAAACCTTTCAGGGGAATCGTTTGCTAGAGTTTGGCACCATTTTTGAGTGAATTCCAGAACGTCAGATTTTTGCTGAAATTGTGACCGCGCGGCTTAGGGATTTTTTCAGAAAAAGTTGTTCAGACGTCGAGGGCTAATTCTGTTTTCGATGATAAAAACCCATCTGTTTCCACCGAAAAACCTTTCAGGGGATTGTTTGCAACAGTTTGGCACCATTTTTGAGTGAATTCCAGAACGTCAAATTTTTGCTGAAATTGTGACCGCGCGGCTTAGGGATTTTTTCAAAAAAAGTTGTTCAGACGTCGAGAGCTAATTCTGTTTCCGATGAGAAACACACACCAGTTTCCACCGAAAAACCTTTCAGGGGATCGTTTGCAACAGTTTGGCACCATTTTTGAGTGAATTCCAGAACGTCAGATTTTTGCTGAAATTGTGACCGCGCGGCTTAGGGATTTTTTCAGAAAAAGTTGTTCAGACGTCGAGGGCTAATTCTGTTTCCGATGATAAAAACCCATCTGTTTCCACCGAAAATCCTTTCAGGGGATTGTTTGCAACAGTTTGGCATCATTTTTGAGTAAATTCCAGAACGTCAAATTTTTGCTGAAATCGTGACCGCGCGGCTTAGGGATTTTTTCAGAAAAAGTTGTTCAGACGTCGAGGGCTAATTCTGTTTTCGATGATAAAAACCCATCTGTTTCCACCGAAAAACCTTTCAGGGGATCGTTTGCAACAGTTTGGCACCATTTTTGAGTGAATTCCAGAACGTCAGATTTTTGCTGAAATTGTGACCGCGCGGCTTAGGGATTTTTTCAAAAAAGTTGTTCAGACGTCGAGAGCTAATTCTGTTTCCGATGAGAAACACACACCAGTTTCCACCGAAAAACCTTTCAGGGGATCGTTTGCAACAGTTTGGCACCATTTTTGAGTGAATTCCAGAACGTCAGATTTTTGCTGAAATTGTGACCGCGCGGCTTAGGGATTTTTTCAAAAAAGTTGTTCAGACGTCGAGGGCTAATTCTGTTTCCGATGAGAAACACCCATCTGTTTCCACCGAAAAACCTTTCAGGGGAGTGTTTGCAACAGTTTGGCACCATTTTTGAGTGAATTCCAGAACGTCAAATTTTTGCTGAAATTGTGACCGCGCGGCTTAGGGATTTTTTCAGAAAAAGTTGTTCAGACGTCGAGGGCTAATTCTGTTTTCGATGATAAAAACCCATCTGTTTCCACCGAAAAACCTTTCAGGGGATTGTTTGCAACAGTTTGGCACCATTTTTGAGTGAATTCCAGAACGTCAGATTTTTGCTGAAATTGTGACCGCGCGGCTTAGGGATTTTTTCAGAAAAAGTTGTTCAGACGTCGAGGGCTAATTCTGTTTTCGATGATAAAAACCCATCTGTTTCCACCGAAAATCCTTTCAGGGGATTGTTTGCAACAGTTTGGCACCATTTTTGAGTGAATTCCAGAACGTCAGATTTTTGCTGAAATTGTGACCGCGCGGCTTAGGGATTTTTTCAGAAAAAGTTGTTCAGACGTCGAGGGCTAATTCTGTTTCCGATGATAAAAACCCATCTGTTTCCACCGAAAAACCTTTCAGGGGAGTGTTTGCAACAGTTTGGCACCATTTTTGAGTGAATTCCAGAACGTCAAATTTTTGCTGAAATTGTGACCGCGCGGCTTAGGGATTTTTTCAAAAACGTTGTTCAGACGTCGAGGGCTAATTCTGTTTCCGATGAGAAACACACACCAGTTTCCACCGAAAAACCTTTCAGGGGATTGTTTGCAACAGTTTGGCACCATTTTTGAGTGAATTCCAGAACGTCAAATTTTTGCTGAAATTGTGACCGCGCGGCTTAGGGATTTTTTCAAAAAAGTTGTTCAGACGTCGAGGGCTAATTCTGTTTTCGATGATAAAAACCCATCTGTTTCCACCGAAAAACCTTTCAGGGGATTGTTTGCAACAGTTTGGCACCATTTTTGAGTGAATTCCAGAACGTCAGATTTTGCTGAAATTGTGACCGCGCGGCTTAGGGATTTTTTCAGAAAAAGTTGTTCAGACGTCGAGGGCTAATTCTGTTTTCGATGATAAAAACCCATCTGTTTCCACCGAAAAACCTTTCAGGG
>CANTUW010000035.1:0-88084 GCA_947686815.1 Podarcis lilfordi | reverse complement strand
ATGTTGCTGAGGGTAGGTTTCGACTGCCAAACCTTTCAGGGGAGCATTTTCAAGCGTTGGGCACCATTTTTGAGTGAATTGCCAAAAGTCAGATTTTGCTGAAATGGTGACCCCGGGGCTTAGGGATTTTTTCAAAAAAATCTTTTTCCGCCGGTTCAGTGGTCGAGGGCTGATTTCTTGTCCTTTGATGAAAAGCCTTCTGTTTCGACTGCCAAACCTTTCAGGGGAGCATTTGCAAGCGTTTGGCACCATTTTTGAGTAAATTGCCAAAAGTCAGATTTTGCTGAAATTGTGACCCCGGGGCTTAGGGATTTTTTCAAAAAAATCTTTTTCCGTCGGTTAAGTGATCGAGGGCTGATTTCTTGTCCTATGATGAAAAGCCTTCTGTTTCGACTGCCAAACCTTTAGGGGTAGCATTTGCAACCGTTCAGAACTATTTTTGAATGAATTGCCAAAAGTCAGATTTTTGCTGAAATTGTGACCCCGGGGCTTAGGGATTTTTTCAAAAAATATTTTCTGCCGGTTATGTTGCAGAGGGCTGATTTCTTGTCCTTTGATGAAAAGCCTTCTGTTTCGACTGCCAAACCTTTCAGGGGAGCATTTGCAAGCGTTTGGCACCATTTTTGAGTGAATTTCCAAAAGTCAGATTTTTGCTGAAATTGTGACCCCGGGGCTTTGGGATTTTTTTCAAAAAATATTTTCTGCCGGTTAAATGATCGAGGGCTGATTTCTTGTCCTTTGATGAAAAGCCTTCTGTTTCGACTGCCAAACCTTTCAGGGTAGCATTTGCAACCGTTCAGAACCATTTTTGAGTCAATTGCCAAAAGTCAGATTTTGCTGAAATTGTGACCCCGGGGCTTAGGGATTTTTTCAAAAAATATTTTCCGCCGGTTAAGATGCTGAGGGCTGATTTCTTGTCCTTTGATGAAAAGCCTTCTGTTTCAATTGCCAAACATTTCAGGGGAGCATTTGTAAGCGTTTGGCAATATTTCTGAGTGAATTTCCAAAAGTCAGATTTTTGCTGAAATTTTGACCCCGGGGCTTAGGGATTTTCAAAAAATATTTTCCGCCGGTTATGTTGCTGAGGGCTGATTTCTTGTCCTTTGATGAAAAGCCTGCTGTTTCGACTGCCAAACCTTTCAGGGGAGCATTTGCAAGCGTTTGGCACCATTTTTGAGTGAATTGCCAAAAGTCAGATTTTGCTGAAAAAGTGACCCCGGGGCTTAAGGATTTTTTCAAAAAAATCTTTTTCCGCCGGTTAAGTGATCGAGGGCTGATTTCTTGTCCTTTGATGAAAAGCCTTCTGTTTAGACTGCCAAACCTTTCAGGGTAGCATTTGCAACCGTTCAGAACCATTTTTGAGTCAATTGCCAAAAGTCAGATTTTTGCTGAAATTGTGACCCCGGGGCTTAGGGATTTTTTCAAAAAATCTTTTCCGCCGGTTATGTTGCTGAGGGAAGGTTTCGACTGCCAAACCTTTCAGGGGAGCATTTGCAAGCGTTTGGCACCATTTTTGAGTGAATTGCCAAAAGTCAGATTTTGCTGAAATTGTGACCCCGGGGCTTAGGGGTTTTTTCAAAAAAATCTTTTTCCGCCGGTTAAGTGATCGAGGGCTGATTTCTTGTCCTTTGATGAAAAGCCGTCTGTTTCGACTGCCAAACTTTTCAGGGGAGCATTTGCAAGCGTTTGGCACCATTTTTGAGTGAATTGCCAAAAGTCAGATTTTGCTGAAATTGTGACCCCGGGGCTTAAGGATTTTTTCAAAAAAATCTTTTTCCGCCGGTTAAGTGATCGCGGGCTGATTTCTTGTCCTTTGATGAAAAGCCTGCTGTTTCGACTGCCAAACCTTTCAGGGGAGCATTTGCAAGCGTTTGGCACCATTTTTGAGTGAATTGCCAAAAGTCAGATTTTTGCTGAAATTGTGACCCCGGGGCTTAGGGATTTTTCAAAAAATATTTTCTGCCGGTTAAGTGATCGAGGGCTGATTTCTTGTCCTTTGATGAAAAGCCTTCTGTTTCGACTGCCAAACCTTTCAGGGAGCATTTGCAAGCGTTTGGCACCATTTTTGAGTGAATTGCCAAAAGTAAGATTTTGCTGAAATTGTGACCCGGGGCTTAGGGATTTTTCAAAAAAATCTTTTCCACCGGTTAAGTGATCGAGGGCTGATTTCTTGTCCTTTGATAAAAAGACTTCTGTTTCGACTGCCAAACCGTTCAGGAGAGCATTTGCAACCGTTCAGAACCTTTTTTGAATGAATTTCCAAAAGTCAGATTTTTGCTGAAATTGTGACCCCGGGGCTTAGGGATTTTTTCAAAAAATCTTTTCCGCCGGTTATGTTGCTGAGGGTAGGTTTCAACTGCCAAACCTTTCAGGGGAGCATTTTCAAGCATTTGGCACCATTTTTGAGTGAATTGCCAAAAGTCAGATTTTGCTGAAATTGTGACCCCGGGTCTTAGGGATTTTTCAAAAAATCTTTTCCGCCGGTTCAGTGGTCGAGGGCTGATTTCTTGTCCTTTGATGAAAAGCCTTCTGTTTCGACTGCCAAACCTTTCAGGGGAGCATTTGCAAGCGTTTGGCACCATTTTTGAGTGAATTGCCAAAAGTCAGATTTTGCTGAAATTGTGACCCGGGGCTTAGGGTTTTTTCAAAAAATCTTTTTCCGTCGGTTAAGTGATCGAGGGCTGATTTCTTGTCCTTTGATGAAAAGCCTTCTGTTTCGACTGCCAAACCTTTCAGGGTAGCATTTGCAACCGTTCAGAACTATTTTTGAATGAATTGCCAAAAGTCAGATTTTTGCTGAAATTGTGACCCGGGGCTTAGGGATTTTTCAAAAAATATTTTCTGCAGGTTATGTTGCAGAGGGCTGATTTCTTGTCCTTTGATGAAAAGCCTTCTGTTTCGACTGCCAAACCTTTCAGGGGAGCATTTGCAAGCGTTTGGCACCATTTTTGAGTGAATTGCCAAAAGTCAGATTTTGCTGAAATTGTGACCCCGGGGCTTAGGGCTTTTTTCAAAAAATATTTTCTGCCGGTTAAGTGATCGAGGGCTGATTTCTAGTCCTTTGATGATAAGCCTTCTGTTTCGACTGCCAAACCTTTCAGGGGAGCATTTGCAAGCGTTTGGCACCATTTTTGAGTGAATTGCCAAAAGTCAGATTTTGCTGAAATTTTGACCCCGGGGCGTAGGGATTTTTCAAAAAATCTTTTCCACCGGTTAAGTGATCGAGGGCTGATTTCTTGTCCTTTGATGAAAAGCCTTCTGTTTCGACTGCCAAACCTTTCAGGGGAGCATTTGCAAGCGTTTGGCAATTCGCCAAATAAGCGTTTGGGGCTTAGGGATTTTTTCAAAAAAATCTTTTTCCGCCGGTTAAGTGATCGAGGGCTGTTTTCTTGTCCTTTTATGAAAAGCCTTCTGTTTCGACTGCCAAACCTTTCAGGGGAGCATTTTCAAGCGTTTGGCACCATTTTTGAGTGAATTGCCAAAAGTCAGATTTTGCTGAAATTGTGACCCCGGGTCTTAGGGATTTTTTCAAAAAACTCTTTTTCCACCGGTTAAGTGACCGAGGGCTGATTTCTTGTCCTTTGATGAAAAGCCTTCTGTTTTGACTGCCAAACCTTTCAGGGGAGCATTGGGAAACGTTTGGCACCATTTTTGAGTGAATTGCCAAAAGTCAGATTTTTGCTGAAATTGTGACCCCGGGGCTTAGGGATTTTTTCAAAAAAATCTTTTTCCGCCGGTTAAGTGGTCGAGGGCTGATTTCTTGTCTTGTGATAAAAAGCCTTCTGTTTCGACTGCCAAACCTTTCAGGGTAGCATTTGCAACCGTTCAGAACCATTTTTGAGTCAATTGCCAAAAGTCAGATTTTTGCTGAAATTGTGACCCCGGGGCTTAGGGATTTTTTCAAAAAATCTTTTCTGCCGGTTATGTTGCTGAGGGAAGGTTTCGACTGCCAAACCTTTCAGGGGAGCATTTTCAAGCGTTTGGCACCATTTTTGAGTGAATTGCCAAAAGTCAGATTTTGCTGAAATTGTGACCCCGGGGCTTAGGGATTTTTTCAAAAAAATCTTTTTCCGCCGGTTAAGTGACCGAGGGCTGATTTCTTGTCCTTTGATGAAAAGCCTTCGGATTCGACTGCCAAACGTTTCAGGAGAGCATTTGCAAGCGTTTGGCACCATTTTAGAATGAATTGCCAAAAGTCAGATTTTTCCTGAAATTGTGACCCTGGGGCTTAGGGATTTTGTCAACAAATATTTTCCGCCGGTTATGTTGCTGAGGGCTGATTTCTTGTTGTTTGATGAAAAGCCGTCTGATTCGACTGCCAAACCTTTCAGGGGAGCATTTGCAAGCGTTTGGCACCATTTTTGAGTGAACTGCGAAAAGTCAGATTTTTGCTGAAATTGTCACCCCAGGGCTTAGGGATTTTTTCAAAAAAATCTTTTTCCGCCGGTTAAGTGATCAAGGGCTGATTTCTTGTCCTTTGATGAAAAGCCTTCTGTTTCGACTGCCAAACCTTTCAGGGGAGCATTTGCAAGCGTTTGGCACCATTTTTTGAGTGAATTTCCAAAAGTCAGATTTTTGCTGAAATTGTGACCCCGGGGCTTAGGGATTTTTCAAAAAATATTTTCCGCCGGTTATGTTGCTGAGGGCTGATTTCTTGTCCTTTGATGAAAAGCCTTCTGTTTCGACTGCCAAACCTTTCAGGGGAGCATTTGCAACCGTTCTGAACCATTTTTGATTGAATTGCCAAAAGTCAGATTTTTGCTGAAATTGTGACCCCGGGGCTTAGGGATTTTTTCAAAAAATACTTTCCGCCGGTTATGTTGCTGAGGGCTGATTTCTTGTCCTTTGATGAAAAGCCTTCTGTTTCGACTGCCAAACCTTTCAGGGGAGCATTTGCAAGCGTTTGGCACCATTTTTGAGTGAATTGCCAAAAGTCAGATTTTGCTGAAATTGTGACCCCGGGCTTAGGGATTTTTCAAAAAATCTTTTTCCGCCGGTTAAGTGCCCGTGGGCTGATTTCTTGTCCTTTGATGAAAAGCCTTCTGTTTCGACTGCCAAACCTTTCAGGGGAGCATTTGCAAGCGTTTGGCACCATTTTTGAGTGAATTGCCAAAAGTCAGATTTTGCTGAAATTGTGACCCCGGGGCTTAGGGATTTTTTCAAAAAAATCTTTTCCGCCTGGTTATGTTACCGAGGGCTGATTTCTTGTCCTTTGATGAAAAGCCTTCTGTTTCGACTGCCAAACCTTTCAGGGGAGCATTTGCAAGCGTTTGGCACCATTTTTGAGTGAATTGCCAAAAGTCAGATTTTTGCTGAAATTGTGACCCCGGGCTTAGGGATTTTTCAAAAAATATTTTCCGCCGGTTATGTGTCTGAGGGCTGATTTCTTGTCCATTCATGAAAAGCCTTCTGTTTCGACTGCCAAACCTTTCAGGGGAGCATTTGCAAGCGTTTGCCACCATTTTCGAGTGAATTGCCAAAAGTCAGATTTTTGCTGAAATTGTGACCCCGGGCTTAGGGATTTTTCAAAAAAATCTTCTTCCACCGGTTAAATGATCGAGGGCTGATTTCTTGTCCTTTGATGAAAAGCCTTCTGTTTCGACTGCCAAACCTTTCAGGGGAGCATTTGCAAGCGTTTGGCACCATTTTTGAGTGAATTGCCAAAAGTCAGATTTTGCTGAAATTGTGACCCCGGGGCTTAGGGATTTTTTCAAAAAAATCTTTGTCCGCCGGTTAAGTGTCCGAGGGCTGATTTCTTGTCCTTTGATGAAAAGCCTTCTGTTTCGACTGCCAAACCTTTCAGGGGAGCATTTGCAAGCGTTTGGCACCATTTTTGAGTGAATCGCCAAAAGTCAGATTTTTGCTGAAATTGTGACCCAGGGCTTAGGGATTTTTTCAAAAAATATTTTCCGCCGGTTATGTTGCTGAGGGCTGATTTCTTGTCCATTCATGAAAAGCCTTCTGTTTCGACTGCCAAACCTTTCAGGGGAGCATTTGCAAGCGTTTGCCACCATTTTCGAGTGAATTGCCAAAAGTCAGATTTTTGCTGAAATTGTGACCCCGGGGCTTAGGGATTTTTTCAAAAAAAATCTTCTTCCACCGGTTAAATGATCGAGGGCTGATTTCTTGTCCTTTGATGAAAAGCCTTCTGTTTCGACTGCCAAACCTTTCAGGGGAGCATTTGCAAGCGTTTGGCACCATTTTTGAGTGAATTGCCAAAAGTCAGATTTTGTTGAAATTGTGACCCGGGGCTTAGGGATTTTTCACAAAAATCTTTTTCCGCCGGTTAAGTGACCGAGGGTTGATTTCTTGTCCTTTGATGAAAAGCCTTCTGTTTCGACTGCCAAACCTTTCAGGGGAGCATTTGCAAGCGTTTGGCACCATTGTTGAGTGAATTGCCAAAAGTCAGATTTTGCTGAAATTGTGACCCGGGGCTTAGGGATTTTTTCAAAAAAATCTTTTCCGCCGGGTAAGTGATCGAGGGCTGATTTCTTGTCCTTTAATGAAAAGCCTTCTGTTTCGACTGCCAAACCTTTCAGGGGAGCATTTGCAAGCGTTTGGCACCGTTTTTTGAGTGAATTGCCAAAAGTCAGATTTTTGCTGAAATTGTGACCCCGGGGCTTAGGGATTTTTTCAAAAAAATCTTTTTCCTTCGGTTAAGTGGTCGAGGGCTGATTTCTTGTCCTGTGATAAAAAGCCCTCTGTTTCGATTGCCAACCATTTCAGGGGAGCATTTGCAAACGTTTGGCACCATTTTTGAGTGAATTTCCAAAAGTCAGGTTTTTGCTGAAATTGTGACCCCGGGGCTTAGGGATTTTTTCAAAAAATATTTTTCCGCCGGTTATGTTGCTGAGGGCTGATTTCTTGTTGTTTTAAAAAAACCCTTCTGATTCAACTTCCAAAGCTTTCAGGGAAGCATTTGCAAGCGTTTGGCACCATTTTTGAGTGAACTGCCAAAAGTCAGATTTTGCTGAAATTGTGACCCCGGGTCTTATGGATTTTTTAAAAAAAATCTTTTTCCGCCGGTTAAGTGACCGAGGGCTGATTTCTTGTCCTTTGATGAAAAGCCTTCTGTTTCGACTGCCAAACCTTTCAGGGGAGCATTTGCAAGCGTTTGGCACCATTTTTGAGTGAATTGCCAAAAGTCAGATTTTGCTGAAATTGTGACCCCGGGGCTTAGGGATTTTTTCAAAAAAATCTTTTTCCGCCGGTTAAGTGACCGAGGGCTGATTTCTTGTCCTTTGATGAAAAGCCTTCTGTTTCGACTGCCAAACCTTTCAGGGGAGCATTTGCAAGCGTTTGGCACCATTTTTGAGTGAATTTCCAAAAGTCAGATTTTTGCTGAAATTGTGACCCCGGGGCTTAGGGATTTTTTCAAAAAAATATTTTTCCTTCGGTTAAGTGGTCGAGGGCTGATTTCTTGACCTTTGATTAAAAGCCCTCTGTTTCGAGTGCCAACCCTTTCAGGGGAGCATTTGCAAACGTTTGGCACCATTTTTGAGTGAATTTCCAAAAGTCAGGTTTTTGCTGAAATTGTGACCCCGGGGCTTAGGGATTTTTTCAAAAAATATTTTTCCGCCGGTTATGTTGCTGAGGGCTGATTTCTTGTTGTTTTAAAAAAACCCTTCTGATTCAACTTCCAAAGCTTTCAGGGAAGCATTTGCAAGCGTTTGGCACCATTTTTGAGTGAACTGCGAAAAGTCAGATTTTTGGTGAAATTGTCACCCCAGGGCTTAGGGATTTTTTCAAAAAAATCTTTTTCCGCCGGTTAAGTGGTCGAGGGCTGATTTCTTGTCCTGTGATAAAAAGCCTTCTGTTTCGATTGCCAAACCTTTCAGGGGAGCATTTTCAAGCGTTTGGCACCATTTTTGAGTGAATTGCCAAAAGTCAGATTTTGCTGAAATTGTGACCCCGGGGCTTAGGGATTTTTCAAAAAATCTTTTCCGCCGGTTAAGTGACCGAGGGCTGATTTCTTGTCCTTTGATGAAAAGCCTCGGATTCGACTGCCAAACGTTTCAGGAGAGCATTTGCAAGCGTTTGGCACCATTTTAGAATGAATTGCCAAAAGTCAGATTTTTCCTGAAATTGTGACCCTGGGGCTTAGGGATTTTTTCAACAAATATTTTCCGCCGGTTATGTTGCTAAGGGCTGATTTCTTGTTGTTTGATGAAAAGCCTTCGGATTCGACTGCCAAACCTTTCAGGAGAGCATTTGCAAGCGTTTGGCACCATTTTTGAGTGAACTGCGAAAAGTCAGATTTTTGCTGAAATTGTCACCCCAGGGCTTAGGGATTTTTTGAAAAAATCTTTTTCCGCCGGTTAAGTGATCAAGGGCTGATTTCTTGTCCTTTGATGAAAAGCCTTCTGTTTCGACTGCCAAACCTTTCAGGGGAGCATTTGCAAGCGTTTGGCACCATTTTTGAGTGAATTTCCAAAAGTCAGATTTTTGCTGAAATTGTGACCCGGGGCTTAGGGATTTTTCAAAAATATTTTCCACCGGTTATGTTGCTGAGGGCTGATTTCTTGTCCTTTGATGAAAAGCCTTCTGTTACGACTGCCAAACCTTTCAGGGAGCATTTGCAACCGTTCAGAACCATTTTTGAGTGAATTGCCAAAAGTCAGATTTTTGCTGAAAGTGTGACCACGGGGCTTAGGGATTTTTTAAAAAATATTTTCCACCGGTTATGTTGCTGAGGGCTGATTTCTTGTCCTTTCATGAAAAGCCTTCTGTTTCGACTGCCAAACCTTTCAGGGAGCATTTCCAAGCGTTTGCCACCATTTTTGAGTGAATTGCCAAAAGTCAGATTTTTGCTGAAATTGTGACCCCGGGCTTAGGGATTTTTTCAAAAAATCTTCTTCCGCCGGTTAAGTGATCGAGGGCTGATTTCTTGTCCTTTGATGAAAAGCCTTCTGTTTCGACTGCCAAACCTTTCAGGGAGCATTTGCAAGCGTTTGGCACCATTTTTGAGTGAATTGCCAAAAGTCAGATTTTGCTGAAATTGTGACCCCGGGGCTTAGGGATTTTTTCAAAAAAAATCTTTTTCCGCCGGTTAAGTGACCGAGGGCTGATTTCTTGTCCTTTGATGAAAAGCCTTCTGTTTCGACTGCCAAACCTTTCAGGGGAGCATTTGCAAGCGTTTGGCACCATTTTTGAGTGAATTGCCAAAAGTCAGATTTTTGCTGAAATTGTGACCCCGGGGCTTAGGGATTTTTCAAAAATATTTTCCGCCGGTTATGTTGCTGAGGGCTGATTTCTTGTCCATTCATGAAAAGCCTTCTGTTTCGACTGCCAAACCTTTCAGGGAGCATTTGCAAGCGTTTGCCACCATTTTCGAGTGAATTGCCAAAAGTCAGATTTTTGCTGAAATTGTGACCCTGGGCTTAGGGATTTTTTCAAAAAATCTTCTTCCACCGGTTAAATGATCGAGGGCTGATTTCTTGTCCTTTGATGAAAAGCCTTCTGTTTCGACTGCCAAACCTTTCAGGGGAGCATTTGCAAGCGTTTGGCACCATTTTTGAGTGAATTGCCAAAAGTCAGATTTTGCTGAAATTGTGACCTCGGGGCTTAGGGATTTTTCAAAAAATCTTTTCCGCCGGTTAAGTGACCGAGGGCTGATTTCTTGTCCTTTGATGAAAAGCCTTCTGTTTCGACTGCCAAACCTTTCAGGGGAGCATTTGCAAGCGTATGGCAACATATATGAGTGAATTGCCAAAAGTCAGTTTTTGCTGAAATTGTGACCCGGGGCTTAGGATTTTTTCAAAAAATCTTTTCCGCCGGATTAAGTGACCGAGGGCTGATTTCTTGTCCTTTGATGAAAAGCCTTCTGTTTCGACTGCCAAACCTTTCAGGGAGCATTTACAAGTGTTTGGCACCATTTTTGAGTGAATTGCCAAAAGTCAGATATTTGCTGAAATTGTGACCCGGGGCTTAGGATTTTTCAAAAAATCTTTTCCTTCGGTTAAGTGGTCGAGGGCTGATTTCTTGACCTGTGATAAAAAGCCCTCTGTTTCGATTGCCAACCATTTCAGGGGAGCATTTGCAAGCGTTTGGCACCATTTTGAGTGAATTTCCAAAAGTCAGGTTTTTGCTGAAATTGTGACCCGGGGCTTAGGGATTTTTCAAAAATATTTTTCCGCCGGTTATGTTGCTGAGGGCTGATTTCTTGTTGTTTTAAAATACCCTTCTGATTCAACTTCCAATGCTTTGTGGGAAGCATTTGCAAGCGTTTGGCACCATTTTTGAGTGAACTGCGAAAAGTCAGATTTTTGGTGAAATTGTCACCCCAGGGCTTAGGGATTTTTTCAAAAAAATCTTTTTCCGCCGGTTCAGTGGTCGAGGGCTGGTTTCTTGTCCTGTGATAAAAAGCCTTCTGTTTCGATTGCCACACCTTTCAGGGGAGCATATGCAAACGTTTGGCACCATTTTTGAGTGAATTGCCAAAAGTCAGATTTTTGCTAAAATTGTGAACCCGGGGCTTAGGGATTTTTTCAAAAAATCTTTTCCGCCGGTTCAGTGGTCGAGGGCTGATTTCTTGTCCTGTGATAAAAAGCCTTCTGTTTCGATTGCCAAACCATTTTCGAGAGCATTTGCAATCGTTTGGCACCATTTTTGAGTGAATTGCCAAAAGTCAGACTTTTGCTGAAATTGTGAACCCGGGGCTTAGGGATTTTTTCAAAAAATATTTTCCACCGGTTATGTTACTGAGGGCTGATTTCTTGTCCTTTGATGAAAAGCCTTCTGTTTCGACTGCCAAACCTTTCAGGGGAGCATTTGCAAGCGTTTGGCACCATTTTTGAATGAATTTCCAAAAGTCAGATTTTTGGTGATATTGTGACCCCGGGGCTTAGGGATTTTTTCAAAAAAATCTTCTTCCGTCGGTTAAGTGGTCGAGGGCTGATTTCTTGTCCTGTGATAAAAAGCCTTCTGTTTCGATTGCCAAACATTTTGGGAGAGCATTTGCAAGCGTTTGGCACCATTTTTGAGTGAATTCCCAAAAGGCAAAATTTTGCTGAAATTGTGACCCCGGGGCTGAGGGATTTTTTCAAAAAAATCTTTTTCCGCCGGTTAAGTGGTCGAGGGCTGATTTCTTGTCCTTTGATGAAAAGCCTTCTGTTTCGACTGGCAAACCTTTTAGGGAGCATTTGCAAGCGTTTGGCACCATTTTTGAGTGAATTGCCAAAAGTCAGATTTTTGGTGATATTGTGAGCCCAGGGCTTAGGGATTTTTTCAAAAATCTTTTCCGCTCGGTTCAGTGGTCGAGGGCTGATTTCTTTTCCTGTGATAAAAAGCCTTCTGTTTCGATTGCCAAACCTTTCAGGTGAGCATTTGTAAACGTTTGGCACCATTTTTGAGTGAATTGCCAAAAGTCAGACTTTTGCTGAAAATGTGAACCCGGGGCTTTGGGATTTTTTCAAAAAATATTCTCCGCCGGTTATGTTGCTGAGGGCTGATTTCTTGTCCTTTGATGAAGAGCCTTCTGTTTCAACTTCCAAACCTTTCAGGGGAGCATTTGCAAGCGTTTGGCACCATTTTTGAATGAATTTCCAAAAGTCAGATTTTTGCTGAAATTGTGACCCCGGGCTTAGGGATTTTTCAAAAAATCTTTTCCGCCGGGTAAGTGATCGAGGGCTGATTTCTTGTCCTTTTATGAAAAGCCTTCTGTTTCGACAGCCAAAACTTTCAGGGGAGCATCTGCAAGCGTTTGGCACTGGTTTTGAGTAAATTGCCAAAAGTCAGATTTTTCCTGAAATTGTGACCCCGGGGCTTAGGGATTTTTTCAAAAAAAATCTTTTTCCGCCGGTTAAGTGATCGAGGGCTGATTTCTTGTTCTTTGATGAAAAGCCTTCTGTTTCGACTGCCAAACCTTTCAGGGGAGCATTTGCAAGCGTTTGGAACCATTTTTGAGTGAATTGCCAAAAGTCAGATTTTTGCTGAAATTGTGACCCCGGGGCTTAGGGATTTTTTTCAAAAAATCTTTTCCGTCGGTTAAGTGGTCGAGGGCTGATTTCTTGTCCTGTGATAAAAAGCCTTCTGTTTCGATTGCCAAACAATTTGGGAGAGCATTTGCAAACGTTTGGCACCATTTTTGAGTGAATTGCCAAATGTCAGATTTTTGGTGAAATTGTGAGCCCGGGGCTTAGGGATTTTTTCAAAAAATCTTTTTCCGCCGGTTCAGTGGTCGAGGGCTGGTTTCTTGTCCTGTGATAAAAGCCTTCTGTTTCGATTGCCAAACCTTTCAGGGGAGCATTTGCAAACGTTTGGCACCATTTTTGAGTGAATTGCCAAAAGTCAGACTTTTGCTGAAATTGTGAACCCGGGGCTTAGGTTTTTTTTTCAAAAAATATTCTCCGCCGGTTATGTTGCTGAGGGCTGATTTCTTGTCCTTTGATGAAAAGCCTTCTGTTTCGACTTCCAAACCTTTCAGGGGAGTATTTGCAAGCGTTTGGCACCATTTTTGAATGAATTGTCAAAAGTCAGATTTTTGCTGAAATTGTGACCCGGGGGCTTAGGGATTTTTTCAAAAAATATTTTCCGCTGGTTATGTTGCTGAGGGCTGATTTCTTGTCCTTTCATGAAAAGCCTTCTGTTTCGACTGCCATACCTTTCAGGGGAGCATTTGCAAGCGTTTGGCACCATTTCTGAGTGAATTCCAAAAAGACGGATTTTTGCTGAAATTGTGAGCCCGGGGCTTAGGGATTTTTTCAAAAAAATCTTTTTCCGCCGGTTAAGTGGTCGAGGGCTGGTTTCTTGTCCTGTGATAAAAAGCCTTCTGTTTCGATTGCCACACCTTTCAGGGGAGCATTTGCAAACGTTTGGCACCATTTTTGAGTGAATTGCCAAAAGTCAGACTTTTGCTGAAATTGTGAACCCGGGGCTTAGGGATTTTTTCAAAAAATATTCTCCGCCGGTTATGCTGCTGAGGGCTGATTTCTTGTCCTTTGATGAAAAGCCTTCTGTTTCGACTTCCAAACCTTTCAGGGGAGCATTTGCAAGCGTTTGGCACCATTTTTGAGTGAATTTCCAAAAGTCAGATTTTTGCTGAAATTGTGACCCCGGGGCTTAGGGATTTTTTCAAAAAATCTTTTTCCGCCGGTTAAGTGGTCGATGGTTGATTTCTTGTCCTTTGATGAAAAGCCTTCTGTTTCGACTGCCAAACCTTTCAGGGGAGCATTTGCAAGCGTTTGGCACCATTTCTGAGTGAATTCCAAAAAGACAGATTTTTGCTGAAATTGTGACCCCGGGGCTTAGGGATTTTTTCAAAAAAATCTTTTTCCGCCGGTTAAGTGGTCGAGGGCTGATTTCTTGTCTTGTGATAAAAGCCTTCTGTTTCGACTGCCAAACCTTTCAGGGAGCATTTGCAAGCGTTCAGAACCATTTTTGAGTGAATTGCCAAAAGTCAGACTTTTGCTGAAATTGTGACCCCGGGGCTTAGGGATTTTTTTAAAAAATATTTTCCGCCGGTTATGTTGCTGAGGGCTGATTTCTTGTCCTTTCATGAAAAGCCTTCCGTTTCGACTGCCAAACCTTTCAGGGGAGCATTTGCAAGCGTTTGGCACCATTTTTGAGTGAATTGCCAAAAGTCAGACTTTTGCTGAAATTGTGACCCCGGGGCTTAGGGATTTTTTCAAAAAATATTTTCCGCCGGTTATGTTGCTGAGGGCTGATTTCTTGTCCTTTCATGAAAAGCCTTCTGTTTCGACTGCCAAACCTTTCAGGGGAGCATTTGCAAGCGTTTGGCACCATTTTTGAGTGAATTGCCAAAAGTCAGATTTTTGCTAAAATTGTGACCCCGGGGCTTAGGGATTTTTTCAAAAAATATTTTCCACCGGTTATGTTGCTGAGGGCTGATTTCTTGTCCTTTGATGAAAATCCTTCTGTTTCGACTTCCAAACCTTTCAGGGGAGCATTTGCAAGCGTTTGGCACCATTTTTGAATGAATTGCCAAAAGTCAGACTTTTGCTGAAATTGTGACCCCGGGGCTTAGGGATTTTTTCAAAATAATCTTTTTCTGCCGGGTAAGTGATCGAGGGATGATTTCTTGTCCTTTTATGAAAAGCCTTCTGTTTCGACTGCCAAACCTTTCAGGGGAGCATTTGCAAGCGTTTGCCACCATTTTTGAGTGAATTTCCAATAGTCAGATTTTTCCTGAAATTGTGACCCGGGGCTTAGGGATTTTTTCAAAAAATCTTTTCCGCCGCTTAAGTGGTCGAGGGCTGATTTCTTGTCCTGTGATAAAAGCCTTCTGTTTCGATTGCCAAACATTTCGGGGAGCATTTGCAAATGTTTGGCACCATTTTTGAGTGAATTGCCAAAAGTCAGATTTTTGCTGAAATTGTGACCCCGGGGCTTAGGGATTTTTTCAAAAAAATCTTTTTCCGCCGGTTCAATGGTCAAGGGCTGATTTCTTGTCCTGTGATGAAAAGCCTTCTGTTTCGTTTGCAAACATTTTGGGAGAGCATTTGCAAGCGTTTGGCACCATTTTTGAGTGAATTTCCAAAAGTCAGATTTTTCCTGAAATTGTGACCCCGGGGCTTAGGGATTTTTTCAAAAAAATCTTTTTCCGCCGGGTAAGTGGTCGAGGGCTGATTTCTTGTCCTGTGATAAAAAGCCTTCTGTTTCGATTGCCAAACCTTTCAGGGGAGCATTTGCAAACGTTTGGCACCATTTTTGAGTGAATTGCCAAAAGTCAGATTTTTGCTAAAATTGTGACCCCGGGGCTTAGGGATTTTTTCAAAAAATATTTTCCACCGGTTATGTTGCTGAGGGCTGATTTCTTGTGCTTTGATTTAAATCCTTCTGTTTCGACTTCCAAACCTTTCAGGGGAGCATTTGCAAGCGTTTGGCACCATTTTTGAGTGAATTGCCAAAAGTCAGATTTTTGGTGATATTGTGAGCCCGGGGCTTAGGGATTTTTTCAAAAAAATCTTTTTCCGCCGGTTCAGTGGTCGAGGGCTGATTTCTTTTCCTGTGATAAAAAGCCTTCTGTTTCGATTGCCAAACCTTTCAGGGGAGCATTTGTAAACGTTTGGCACCATTTTTGAGTGAATTGCCAAAAGTCAGACTTTTGCTGAAAATGTGAACCCGGGGCTTTGGGATTTTTCAAAAATATTCTCCGCCGGTTATGTTGCTGAGGGCTGATTTCTTGTCCTTTGATGAAGAGCCTTCTGTTTCAACTTCCAAACCTTTTAGGGGAGCATTTGCAAGCGTTTGGCACCATTTTTGAATGAATTTCCAAAAGTCAGATTTCTGCTGAAATTGTGAACCCGGGGCTTAGGGATTTTTTCAAAAAAATCTTTTTCCGCCGGGTAAGTGATCGAGGGCTGATTTCTTGTCCTTTTATGAAAAGCCTTCTGTTTCGACAGCCAAAACTTTCAGGGGAGCATCTGCAAGCGTTTGGCACTGGTTTTGAGTAAATTGCCAAAAGTCAGATTTTTCCTGAAATTGTGACCCCGGGGCTTAGGGATTTTTTCAAAAAAATCTTTTTCCGCCGGTTAAGTGATCGAGGGCTGATTTCTTGTTCTTTGATGAAAAGCCTTCTGTTTCGACTGCCAAAACTTTCAGGGGAGCATTTGCAAGCGTTTGGAACCATTTTTGAGTGAATTGCCAAAAGTCAGATTTTTGCTGAAATTGTGACCCCGGGCTTAGGGATTTTTTCAAAAAAATCTTTTCCGTCGGTTAAGTGGTCGAGGGCTGATTTCTTGTCCTGTGATAAAAAGCCTTCTGTTTCGATTGCCAAACAATTTGGGAGAGCATTTGCAAACGTTTGGCACCATTTTTGAGTGAATTGCCAAATGTCAGATTTTTGGTGAAATTGTGAGCCCGGGGCTTAGGGATTTTTTCAAAAAAATCTTTTTCCGCCGGTTCAGTGGTCGAGGGCTGGTTTCTTGTCCTGTGATAAAAAGCCTTCTGTTTCGATTGCCAAACCTTTCAGGGGAGCATTTGCAAACGTTTGGCACCATTTTTGAGTGAATTGCCAAAAGTCAGACTTTTGCTGAAATTGTGAACCCGGGGCTTAGGGTTTTTTCAAAAATATTCTCCGCCGGTTATGTTGCTGAGGGCTGATTTCTTGTCCTTTGATGAAAAGCCTTCTGTTTCGACTTCCAAACCTTTCAGGGGAGTATTTGCAAGCGTTTGGCACCATTTTTGAATGAATTGTCAAAAGTCAGATTTTTGCTGAAATTGTGACCCCGGGGCTTAGGGATTTTTTCAAAAAATATTTTCCGCTGGTTATGTTGCTGAGGGCTGATTTCTTGTCCTTTCATGAAAAGCCTTCTGTTTCGACTGCCAAACCTTTCAGGGGAGCATTTGCAAGCGTTTGGCACCATTTCTGAGTGAATTGCCAAAAGACAGATTTTTGCTGAAATTGTGACCCCGGGGCTTAGGGATTTTTTCAAAAAAATCTTTTTCCGCCGGTTAAGTGGTCGAGGGCTGGTTTCTTGTCCTGTGATAAAAAGCCTTCTGTTTCGATTGCCACACCTTTCAGGGGAGCATTTGCAAACGTTTGGCACCATTTTTGAGTGAATTGCCAAAAGTCAGACTTTTGCTGAAATTGTGAACCCGGGGCTTAGGGATTTTTTCAAAAAAATATTCTCCGCCGGTTATGCTGCTGAGGGCTGATTTCTTGTCCTTTGATGAAAAGCCTTCTGTTTCGACTTCCAAACCTTTCAGGGAGCATTTGCAAGCGTTTGGCACCATTTTTGAGTGAATTTCCAAAAGTCAGATTTTTGCTGAAATTGTGACCCTGGGCTTAGGGATTTTTTCAAAAAATCTTTTCCGCCGGTTAAGTGGTCGATGGTTGATTTCTTGTCCTTTGATGAAAAGCCTTCTGTTTCGACTGCCAAACCTTTCAGGGCAGCATTTGCAAGCGTTTGGCACCATTTCTGAGTGAATTGCAAAAAGACAGATTTTTACTGAAATTATGACCCCGGGGCTTAGGGATTTTTTCAAAAAAACCTTTTTCCGCCGGATAAGTGGTCGAGGGCTGATTTCTTGTCCTGTGATAAAAAGCCTTCTGTTTCGACTGCCAAACCTTTCAGGGGAGCATTTGCAAGCGTTCAGAACCATTTTTGATTGAATTGCCAAAAGTCAGACTTTTGCTGTAATTGTGAACCCGGGGCTTAGGGATTTTTTTAAAAAATATTTTCCGCCGGTTATGTTGCTGAGGGCTGATTTCTTGTCCTTTGATGAAAAGCCTTCTGTTTCGACTGCCAAACCTTTCAGGGGAGCATTTGCAAGCGTTTGGCACCATTTTTGAGTGAATTGCCAAAAGTCAGACTTTTGCTGAAATTGTGACCCCGGGGCTTAGGGAATTTTTCAAAAAATATTTTCCGCCGGTTATGTTGCTGAGGGCTGATTTCGTGTCCTTTCATGAAAAGCCTTCTGTTTCGACTGCCAAACCTTTCAGGGGAGCATTTGCAAGCGTTTGGCACCATTTTTGAGTGAATTGCCATAATTCAGATTTTGCTGAAATTGTGACCCTGGGCTTAGGGATTTTTTCAAAAATATTTTCCACCGGTTATGTTGCTGAGGGCTGATTTCTTGTCCTTTGATGAAAATCCTTCTGTTTCGACTTCCAAACCTTTCAGGGGAGCATTTGCAAGCGTTTGGCACCATTTTTGAATGAATTGCCAAAAGTCAGATTTTTACTGAAATTGTGACCCCGGGGCTTAGGGATTTTTTCAAAAAAATCTTTTTCTGCCGGGTAAGTGATCGAGGGCTGATTTCTTGTCCTTTGATGAAAAGCCTTCTGTTTCGACTGCCAAACCTGTCAGGGGAGCATTTGCAAGCGTTTGCCACCATTTTTGAGTGAATTTCCAAAAGTCAGATTTTTGCTGAAATTGTGACCCGGGCTTAGGGATTTTTTCAAAAAATCTTTTCCGCCGCTTAAGTGGTCGAGGGCTGATTTCTTGTCCTGTGATAAAAGCCTTCTGTTTCGACTGCCAAACATTTCAGGGAGCATTTGCAAATGTTTGGCCCCATTTTTTGAGTGCCTTGCCACAAGTCCGATTTTTGCTGAAATTGTGACCCCGGGGCTTAGGGATTTTTTCAAAAAAATCTTTTTCCGCCGGTTCAATGGTCAAGGGCTGATTTCTTGTCCTGTGATGAAAAGCCTTCTGTTTCGTTTGCAAACATTTTGGGAGAGCATTTGCAAGCGTTTGGCACCATTTTTGAGTGAATTTCCAAAAGTCAGATTTTTCCTGAAATTGTGACCCGGGGCTTAGGGATTTTTCAAAAAATCTTTTCCGCCGGGTAAGTGGTCGAGGGCTGATTTCTTGTCCTGTGATAAAAAGCCTTCTGTTTCGATTGCCAAACCTTTCAGGGGAGCATTTGCAAGCGTTTGGCACCATTTTGAGTGAATTGCCAAAAGTCAGATTTTTGCTGAAATTGTGACCCTGGGCTTAGGGATTTTTCAAAAATATTTTCCATCGGTTATGTTGCTGAGGGCTGATTTCTTGTCCTTTGATGAAAATCCTTCTGTTTCGACTTCCAAACCTTTCAGGGGAGCATTTGCAAGCGTTTGGCACCATTTTTGAATGAATTGCCAAAAGTCAGATTTTTACTGAAATTGTGACCCCGGGGCTTAGGGATTTTTTCAAAATAATCTTTTTCTGCCGGGTAAGTGATCGAGGGATGATTTCTTGTCCTTTTATGAAAAGCCTTCTGTTTCGACTGCCAAACCTTTCAGGGGAGCATTTGCAAGCGTTTGCCACCATTTTTGAGTGAATTTCCAAAAGTCAGATTTTTCCTGAAATTGTGACCCCGGGGCTTAGGGATTTTTTCAAAAAAATCTTTTTCCGCCGCTTAAGTGGTCGAGGGCTGATTTCTTGTCCTGTGATAAAAAGCCTTCTGTTTCGATTGCCAAACATTTCAGGGGAGCATTTGCAAATGTTTGGCACCATTTTTGAGTGAATTGCCAAAAGTCAGATTTTTGCTGAAATTGTGACCCCGGGGCTTAGGGATTTTTTCAAAAAAATCTTTTTCCGCCGGTTCAATGGTCAAGGGCTGATTTCTTGTCCTGTGATGAAAAGCCTTCTGTTTCGTTTGCAAACATTTTGGGAGAGCATTTGCAAGCGTTTGGCACCATTTTTGAGTGAATTTCCAAAAGTCAGATTTTTCCTGAAATTGTGACCCCGGGGCTTAGGGATTTTTTCAAAAAAATCTTTTCCGCCGCTTAAGTGGTCGAGGGCTGATTTCTTGTCCTGTGATAAAAAGCCTTCTGTTTCGATTGCCAAACCTTTCAGGGGAGCATTTGCAAACGTTTGGCACCATTTTTGAGTGAATTGCCAAAAGTCAGAATTTTGCTGAAATTTTGAACCCGGGGCTTAGGGATTTTTTCAAAAAATATTCTCCGCCGGTTATGTTGCTGAGGGCTGATTTCTTGTCCTTTGATGAAAATCCTTCTGTTTCGACTTCCAAACCTTTCAGGGGAGCATTTGCAAGCGTTTGGCACCATTTTTGAATGAATTGCCAAAAGTCAGATTTTTACTGAAATTGTTACCCCGGGGCTTAGGGATTTTTTCAAAAAATCTTTTCTGCCGGGTAAGTTCTCGAGGGATGATTTCTTGTCCTTTGATGAAAAGCCTTCTGTTTCGACTGCCAAACCTTTCAGGGAGCATTTGCAAGCGTTTGACACCATTTTTGAGTGAATTTCCAAAAGTCAGATTTTTCCTGAAATTGTGACCCGGAGCTTAGGGATTTTTTCAAAAAATCTTTTCCGCCGCTTAAGTGGTCGAGGGCTGATTTCTTGTCCTGTGATAAAAGCCTTCTGTTTCGATTGCCAAACATTTCAGGGAGCATTTGCAAGCGTTTGGCACCATTTTTGAGTGAATTGCCAAAAGTCAGATTTTTGCTGAAATTGTGACCCCGGGGCTTAGGGATTTTTTCAAAAAAATCTTTTTCCGCCGGTTCAATGGTCAAGGGCTGATTTCTTGTCCTGTGATAAAAAGCCTTCTGTTTCGATTGCCAAACATTTCAGGGGAGCATTTGCAAGCGTTTGGCACCATTTTTGAGTGAATTGCCAAAAGTAAGATTTTTGCTGAAATTGTGACCCCGGGGCTTAGGGATTTTTTCAAAAAATCTTTTCCGCCGGTTAAGTGATCGAGGGCTGATTTCTTGTCCTTTGATGAAAAGCCTTCTGTTTCGACTGCCAAACCTTTCAGGGGAGCATTTGCAAGCGTTTGGCACCATTTCTGAGTGAATTGCCAAAAGTCAGATTTTTGCTGAAATTGTGACCCCGGGGCTTAGGGATTTTTTCAAAAAATTTATTTCCGCCGGTTATGTTGCTGAGGGCTGATTTCTTGTCCTTTGATGAAAAGCCTTCTGTTTCGACTTCCAAACCTTTCAGTGGAGCATTTGCAAGTGTTCAGAACCATTTTTGAGTGAATTGCCAAAAGTCAGATTTTTGCTGAAATTGTGACCCCGGGGCTTAGGGATTTTTTCAAAAAATATTTTCCGCCGGTTAAGTGATCGAGGGCTGATTTCTTGTCCTTTGATGAAAAGCCTTCTGTTTCTACTGCCAAACTTTTCAGGGAGCATTTGCAAGCGTTTGGCACCATTTCTGAGTGAATTTCCAAAAGTCAGATATCTGCTGAAATTGTGACCCCGGGGCTTAGGGATTTTTTGAAAAAATATTTTCCGCCGGTTATGTTTCTGGGGGCTGATTTTTTGTTGTTAGACAAAATGCCTTCTGATTCAACTGCCAAACCTTTCAGGGGAGCATTTGCAAGCGTTTGCCACCATTTTTGAGTGAATTGCCAAAAGTCAGATTTTTGCTGAAATTGTGACCCCGGGGCTTAGGGATTTTTCAAAAAATCTTTTCCGCCGGTTAAGTGGTCGAGGGCTGATTTCTTGTCCTGTGATAAAAGCCTTCTGTTTCGATTGCCAAACATTTTAGGAGAGCATTTGCAAGCGTTTGGCACCATTTTTGAGTGAATTGCCAAAAGACAGATTTTTGCTGAAATTGTGACCCGGGGCTTAGGGATATTTTCAAAAAATCTTTTCCGCCGGTTAAGTGGTCGAGGGCTGATTTCTTGTCTTGTGATAAAAAGCCTTCTGTTTCGACTGCCAAACCCTTCAGGGGAGCATTTGCAAGCGTTTGGCACCATTTTTGAGTGAATTTCCAAAAGTCAGATTTTTGCTGAAATTGTGACCCAGGGCTTACGGATTTTTTCAAAAATATTTTCCGCCGGTTATGTTGCTGAGGGCTGATTTCTTGTTCTTTGATGAAAAGCCTTCTGTTTCAACTGCCAAACCTTTCAGGGGAGCATTTGCAAGCGTTCAGAACCATTTTTGAGTGAATTGCAAAAGTCAGATTTTTGCTGGAATTGTGACCCGGGGCTTAGGGATTTTGTCAAAAAATCTTTTCCGCCGATTAAGTGGTCGAGGGCTGATTTCTTGTCCTTTGATCAAAAAGCCTTCTGTTTCGACTGCCAAACCTTTCAGGGGAGCAGTTGCAACCGTTCAGAACCATTTTTGAATGAATTTCCAAAAGTCAGATTTTTGCTGAAAATGTGACCCCCGGGCTTAGGGATTTTTTCAAAAAATATTTTTCCGCCGGGTAAGTGGTCGAGGGATGATTTCTTGTCCTGTGATAAAAAGAATTCTGTTTCGATTGCCAAAGATTTTGGGAGAGCATTTGCAAGTGTTTGGCACCATTTTTGAGTGAATTCCTAAAAGTCAGATAAGTGATCGAGGTCTGATTTCTTGTCCTTTGATGAAAAGCCTTCTGTTTCGACTGCCAAACCTTTCAGGGAGCATTTGCAAGCGTTTGGCACCATTTCTGAGTGAATTTCCAAAAGTCAGATTTTTGCTGAAATTGAGACCCCGGGGCTTAGGGATTTTTTCAAAAAATATTTTCCGCCGGTGATGTTGCTGAGGGCTGATTTCTTGTTCTTTGATGAAAATGCCTTCTGATTCAACTGCCAAACCTTTCAGGGAGCATTTGCAAGCGTTTGGCACCATTTTTGAGTGAATTGCCAAAAGTCAGATTTTTTGGGTAATTTGTGACCCCGGGGCTTAGGAAGTTTTTAAAAAAAATTTTTTCCGCCGGTTAAGTGGTCGAGGGCTGATTTCTTGTCCTGTGATAAAAAGCCTTCTGTTTCGATTGCCAAACATTTTGGGAGAGCATTTGCAAGCGTTTGGCACCATTTTTGAGTGAATTGCCAAAAGTCAGATTTTTGCTGAAATTCTGACCCCGGGGCTTAGGGATTTTTTCAAAAAAATCTTTTTCCGCCGGTTAAGTGGTCGAGGGCTGATTTCTTGTCCTGTGATAAAAAGCCTTCTGTTACGATTGTCAAACATGTGGGGAGAGCTTTTGCAAGCGTTTGGCACCATTTTTGAGTGAATTCCCAAAAGACAGATTTTTGCTGAAATTGTGACCCGGGGCTTAGGGATTTTTCAAAAAAATACTTTTCCGCCGGTTAAGTGGTCGAGGGCTGATTTCTTGTCTTGTGATAAAAAGCCTTCTGTTTCGACTGCCAAACCCTTCAGGGGAGCATTTGCAAGCGTTTGGCACCATTTTTGAGTGAATTTCCAAAATTCAGATTTTTGCTGAAATTGTGACCCCGGGGCTTACGGATTTTTTCAAAAAATATTTTCCGCCGGTTATGTTGCTGAGGGCTGATTTCTTGTTCTTTGATGAAAAGCCTTCTGTTTCAACTGCCAAACCTTTCAGGAGAGCATTTGCAAGCGTTCAGAACCATTTTTGAGTGAATTGAAAAAGTCAGATTTTTGCTGGAATTGTGACCCCGGGGCTTTGGGATTTTGTCAAAAAAATCTTTTTCCGCCGGTTAAGTGGTCGAGGGCTGATTCCTTGTCTTGTGATAAAAAGCCTTCTGTTTCGACTGCCAAACGTTTCAGGGAGCAGTTGCAAGCCGTTCAGAACCATTTTTGAGTGAATTTCCAAAAGTCAGATTTTTCCTGAAATTGTGACACCGGGGCTTAGGGATTTTTTCAAAAAAATCTTTTTCCGCCGGTTAAGTGGTCGAGGGCTGATTTCTTGTCCTGTGATAAAAAGCCTTCTGTTTCGATTGCCAAACATTTTGGGAGAGCATTTGCAAGCGTTTGGCACCATTTTTGAGTGAATTCCCAAAAGTCAGATAAGTGGTCGAGGGCTGATTTCTTGTCCTGTGATAAAATGCCTTCTGTTTCGATTGCCAAACATTTTGGGAGAGCATTTGCAAGCGTTTGGCACCATTTTTGAGTGAATTCCCAAAAGTCAGATTTTTGCTGAAATTGTGACACCGGGGCTTAGGGATTTTTTCAAAAAAATCTTTTTCCGCCGGTTAAGTGATCGAGGGCTGATTTCTTGTCTTGTGATAAAAGCCTTCTGTTTCGACTGCCAAACCCTTCAGGGAGCATTTGCAAGCGTTTGGCACCATTTTTGAGTGAATTTCCAAAATTCAAATTTTTGCTGAAATTGTGACTCCGGGGCTTAGGGATTTTTTCAAAAAATATTTTCCTCCGGTTATGTTGCTGAGGGCTGATTTCTTGTTCTTTGATGAAAAGCCTTCTGTTTCAACTGCCAAACCTTTCAGTGGAGCATTTGCAAGCGTTCAGAACCATTTGTGAATGAATTTCAAATAGTCATATTTTTTCTGAAATTGTGTCGCCGGGGCTTAGTGATTTTTTCAAAAAAATCTTTTTCCGCCGATTAAGTGGTCGAGGGCTGATTTCTTGTCTTGTGATAAAAAGCCTTTTCTTTCGACTGCCAAACCTTTCAGGAGAGCATTTGCAACCGTTCAGAACCTTTTTTGAATGAATTTCCAAAAGTCAGATTTTTGCTGAAATTGTGACCCCGGGGCTTAGGAATTTTTTCAAAAAAATCTTTTTCCGCCGGTTAAGTGTTCGAGGCCTGATTTCTTGTCCTGTGATAAAAAGAATTCTGTTTCGATTGCCAAAGATTTTGGGAGAGCATTTGCAAGCGTTTGGCACCATTTTTGAGTGAATTCCTAAAAGTCAGATAAGTGATCGAGGTCTGATTTCTTGTCCTTTGATGAAAAGCCTTCTGTTTCGACTGCCAAACCTTTCAGGGGAGCATTTGCAAGCGTTTGGCACCATTTCTGAGTGAATTGCCAAAAGTCAGATTTTTGCTGAAATTGAGACCCGGGGCTTAGGGATTTTTGAAAAAATATTTTCCGCCGGTTATGTTGCTGAGGGCTGATTTCTTGTCCTTTGATAAAATGCCTTCTGTTTCGACTGCCTACGCATTCATGGTTGAATTTGCAAGCGTTTGGCACCATTTTTGAGTGAATTGCCAAAAGTCAGATTTTTGCTGAAATTGGGACCCCGGGGCTTAGGGATTTTTCAAAAAATCTTTTCCACTCGGTTAAGTGGTCGAGGGCTGATTTCTTGTCCTGTGATAAAAAGCCTTCTGTTTCGATTGCCAAACATTTTGGGAGAGCATTTGCAAGCGTTTGGCACCATTTTTGAGTGAATTGCCAAAAGTCAGATTTTTGCTGAAATTGTGACCCCGGGGCTTAGGGATTTTTTCAAAAAATATTTTCCGCCGGTTAAGTGGGAGAGGGCTGATTTCTTGTCCGGTGATGAAAAGCCTTCTGTTTCGATTGCCAAACATTTCGGGAGAGCATTTGCAAGCGTTTGGCACCATTTTTGAGTGAATTGCCAAAAGTCAAATTTTTGCTGAAATTGTGACCCCGGGGCTAAGGGATTTATTCAAAAAAATCTTCTTCCGCCGGTTAAGAGAACGAGGTCTGATTTGTTGTCGTGTGATAAAAGCCTTCTGTTTCGATTGCCAAACATTTTGGGAGAGCATTTGCAAGCGTTTGGCACCATTTTTGAGTGAATTCCCAGAAGACAGATTTTTGCTGAAATTGTGACCCCGGGGCTTAGGGATTTTTTCAAAAAAATCTTTTTCCGCCGGTTAAGTGGTCGAGGGCTGATTTCTTGTCCTGTGATAAAAAGCCTTCTGTTTCGATTGCCAAACATTTTGGGAGAGCATTTGCAAGCGTTTAGCACCATTTTTGAGTGAATTGCCAAAAGTCAGATTTTTGCTGACATTGTGACCCGGGGCTTAGGGATTTTTCAAAAAATCTTTTCCACTCGGTTAAGTGGCCGAGGGCTGATTTCTTGTCCTTTGATGAAAAGCCTTCTGTTTCGACTGCCAAACCTTTCAGGGAGCATTTGCAGCGTTTGGCACCATTTTTTGTGAATTGCCAAAAGTCAGATAAGTGATCGAGGGCTGATTTCTTGTCCTTTGATGAAAAGCCTTCTGTTTCGACTGCCAAACCTTTCAGGGGAGCATTTGCAAGCGTTTTGAACCATTTTTGAGTGAATTGCCAAAAGTCAGATTTTTGCTGAAATTGTGACCCGGGGCTTAGGGATTTTTTCAAAAATTATTTTCCGCCGGTCATGTTGCTTGAGGGCTGATTTCTTGTTGCTTTGATAAAAAGCCTTCTGTTTCAACTGCCAAACCTTTCAGGGAGCATTTGCAAGCGTTTGGCACCATTTTTGAGTGAATTGCCAAAAGTCAGATTTTTGCTGAAATTGTGACCCAGGGCTTAGGGATTTTTTCAAAAAATCTTTTCCGCCGGTTAAGTGGTCGAGGGCTGATTTCTTGTCCTGTGATAAAAGCCTTCTGTTTCGATTGCCAAACATTTTGGGAGAGCATTTGCAAGCGTTTAGCACCATTTTTGAGTGAATTCCCAAAAGTCAGATTTTTGCTGAAATTGTGACCCGGGGCTTAGGGATTTTTCAAAAAATCTTTTTCCGCCGGTTAAGTGGTCGAGGGCTGATTTCTTGTCTTGTGATAAAAAGCCTTCTGTTTCAACTGCCAAACCCTTCTGGGGAGCATTTGCAAGCGTTTGGCACCATTTTTGAGTGAATAGTCAAAAATCAGATTTTTGCTGAAATTGTGACCCCATGGTTTAGGGATTTTTTCAAAAAATATTTTCCGTCGGTTATGTTGCTTAGGGCTGATTTCTTGTTCTTTGATGAAAAGCCTTCTGTTTCGACTGCCAAACCTTTCAGTGGAGCATTTGCAAGTGTTCAGAACCATTTTTGAGTGAATTGCCAAAAGTCAGATTTTTGCTGAAATTGTGACCCGGGGCTTAGGGATTTTTCAAAAAATCTTTTCCGTCGGTTAAGTGATCGAGGGCTGATTTCTTGTCCTTTGATGAAAAGCCTTCTGTTTCGAATGCCAAACCTTTCAGGGGAGCATTTGCAAGCGTTTGGCACCATTTCTGAGTGACTTGCCAAACGTCAGATTTTTTGCTGAAATTGTGACCCCGGGGGATTAGGGATTTTTTCAAAAAATATTTTCCGCCGGTTATGTTGCTGAGGGCTGATTTCTTGTTGTTTGATAAAAAGCCTTCTGATTCAACTGCCAAACCTTTCAGGGAAGCATTTGCAAGCGTTTGGCACCATTTTTGAGTGAATTGCCAAAAGTCAGATTTTTGCTGAAATTTTGACACCGGGGCTTAGGGATTTTTTCAAAAAAATCTTTTTCCGCCGGTTAAGTGGTCGAGGGCTGATTTCTTGTCCTGTGATAAAAAGCCTTCTGTTTCGATTGCCAAACATTTTGGGAGAGCATTTGCAAGCGTTTGGCACCATTTTTGAGTGAATTCCCAAAAGTCAGATTTTTGCTGAAATTGTGACGCCGGGGCTTAGGGATTTTTTCAAAAAAATCTTTTTCCGCCGGTTAAGTGGTCGAGGGCTGATTTCTTGTCCTGTGATAAAAAGCCTTCTGTTTCGATTGCCAAACATTTTGGGAGAGCATTTGCAAGCGTTTGGCACCATTTTTGAGTGAATTGCCAAAAGTCAGATTTTGCTGAAATTGTGACCCCGGGGCTTAGGGATTTTTTCAAAAAAATCTTTTTCCGCCGGTTAAGTGGTCGAGGGCTGATTTCTTGTCCTGTGATAAAGCCACTTCCGGCTTGCCCAGGAGGTGGGGTTGCGGGCTTCACGCCCACCCCACGTGAGCGGGGGCTGGTTTCAGCCCCCGCGAGAACAGGGGAATCCCGGCCGGGTGTGCCCCCCCAGCCAGCCAATCGGCTGGCTGGGGGGGCGTGGCCTGGGCTATTTAGGGCCGGCACGGAGGGGGCTTGCCCTCTCTTTGCCGGCTAGCCCTCACGTTTTTTCTAATCAGCTGATCGCTTTGGGAATCCTTCGCAGCTACCTTGTGGAGCGTTTTCAGGAGCACCTTTTGTTTGTTCACTTCCTGGAGTGCCTTTTCACAGCAAGCCTTTGTCTTCACGGATCGGCTACTGCTGTTAACCCTCTCTTGCCGGCTACTGCTGTTTACCTTTTAGAGCTGAAATCACTATCGGGAGATCCTTTTTCCTACTGCTGTTTACTTTTTAGAGCTGAAATCACTATCGGGAAACTCTTTTTCCTACTGCTGTTTACCTTTTAGAGCTGAAATCACTGTTGGGAAATTCCTTTTCCCCCTACCAGCTTGCGTGCTGCGGGGAGCCACAGCTGAAATTGCTGGGGTTTTTTCTATTGTGGGGGGGGCTTATTCTCGTAGGTCTCCTGCCTCTTGAGATCTGATCGCCCATCGCTTCTGCAAGCCTCCAGATTTACATCCCAGCTGCATCCCTGGACCCCTACACCGTTGGTCGGGCTTCGGGAAGCTTGCTGCCAGGATCGGAACACGCACGCACGATCAGCTGACTGGCGGCAGCGCAGCTCAAGCACCGGATTTCTTACCTGCATTTAAACCAGAGGACCAGGTACACGATTGTGGAGGGAGCGAGGCGCCTTTAATTCTGCTTTAATTTGTCTGCGGTTGTTGTGTATGTGCTGAGCCTTTAGCGTTCTTTCCAGGGGCTCTGGGGAAACACAGGTGGGGCAGCAGAAGGCAGCTTGACATTACACTTTCGGGGCTCCCCTGCGTCCTTGCTCTTGCTTTGGGGGGGGGCTATATCGGGCTGAATTGAACGTGCGTCGGGAGCTACTTTGGTTGCTAAGCGACGGTACTGTCCGCGGCCATTTTGAACAGCCCACGTGGTCAGCAGGCGGCCGCCATTTTAGCATAGGCAGCAACACGTGGGAATTTTCTTGAATCGGCATTCTGGTCTTGATTTTAGCAGCTTTAACAACTTAATTCAGCGTTTAAGTGTGTTTGGTGCTCAGCTTTCCCATTTCTCTCAGCAGCGACTTCATTTACCACTCACTTTCGGCTGCTATATTTTCGCGTTTGTCTTATAGTTTTTAAAGGGAAGTGGCGCCGTTGCTAGGCGACCAGTCTGTGCCCTGCGCCATTTTGGTTACACCACGTGGCCTTGGTAGCGGCCGCCATCTTGCCATAGGAAAATATCGTGGGACGGCCTTTGGATTCATTGTGGCCTTGCAGTCTTGTCTCTCAAGCTTCCCCCTTCTAAGTCTCATTATAATCGGGCAGTGCATTGCAGGGGCATAATTTGAGTAAGTGTTCAGGGGTTCCAGGGAGCTTTCCTTGGGTAATCAAAACAGTTGCTAGTACATCAAATACAGTTTATAGGGGCTCAAGGGTGGCTGTTATTTGCGTGTGCAGTTTTTAGGTGTTTTTTACTGACGCCTAATTAGGTTTCAGTGCACAGGGTTGTCCCTTTAGATATACAGCTGCTGCATAAGGCAATTTAGCCTTCAACACTGCCATACTGCTGATTTATAATTTTTGTTCTATAGCTCAAACCTTCCTTATTTCCCTCTCCAACTGTAATTAAAGTTCATTTGAAGTGCAATTAAATTTGAAAACAAATAAAGTTGTAATTGAGGTTAAGTGACTAATCAAATTAAGCATTATTTAATTAAATACAGTAAATCGGATAAATAAGTTAATAGATAACTCGGCAGTTATATTTCTTTCCTTGCTATACGTTACGCCCTTCCATTTCCCTTCCACTTAAAGTGCAATTAATAATTAAAATCAAGTAAAGTTATTATAGAAGTTAATTGTCTAATCCAATTAGGCTATATATAATTGAATATAGTAAATCAAATAAATAAATTAATAGATAGCTAGGTTGTTATATTTATTTCTTTGCTACTATTAGTTGAAATTTGGCTGCAGTGAACTTCTAGTGCAGGCAATACTGAATTACAGTATTATTGTGAGCTATTCACGCATATAATCAGAACTACCTGCTATTAACCAAGGGTATTAATCAAGAGTCTTGACTGTAACTATGTCGAATCAAGGTAACCAGGTAAATGCTGCTGCATCCGGGGGGGCTCAAGGGAACCAGGAGGAGTCCCAGCCATTTATAATACCAAGTAACCCGCAGGCTTTGGCGCAGTTTTTCACGGCTTTTCAAGAATTTTATAAGCAGAGCAGGTCCGCAGGCCAAGTGACACCCACACCAGGGGCAGCAGCACCAATGACGGTCGCGACAGTGGCAACAGTACCAGCGGCAGTTGCACCGGCTGTAGCACCGGCCCCAGTGCAATCTACACCTTTGGCGTTCTCCCAGGAGTTCATCCCGGACACTCAACTCAATGAGGTAGTACTTCCAGGTACATCCGCGTCCTCTTTGGCAGTGCTGGGTGCAGCCAAAGAGGCAACAGCCCGGCAAAAGAAGAACACCCGCGCTCAGTCTGCCACCTCAGGCAAGACAAAGGGTGGCCAGAGGGGTGGCAGGAAGGGTAAGGCTAGTGCACAAGGTTCGAAGGCGGCTAACCCACAAAAAGACCCAGGTGTCCCTAGTCTCTTTCAGGTTCTGCCTCCGCAGGCGGCACCTGCCGAGGCGCATCAGAGTCCACTTCGGACGAAGAAGCGCTGGGGCTGCAGGCGGTACAGGCGAACAGCATACCGCAACAAGCCACGCCGGAGGTCCTCTCTGGGAAGAGGAAAGAAAAAAGAAAACACACTTCTAAGAAGAGTAAGAAGAGCAGGCGTTCGGAATCGGATGATGATTCAGGTACCTCTTCTTCTTCCGACTCTGATAGTGATGATTCTAGGGAGGAGTATTGGGGTCACGGCGAGGACTGCGTGGGCCTTCCTTCTTGGGCCCATGAAAGGAGGGCCAATTCCTACCGTAAGTCCTTTAATGGGACTCTCGAGTGGAAGGACGGCGCCCTAGTGCCGGATGTTAAAACCTCCACGCACCTGTCCACAGATTTCATTGTAGGTAACCATTTATCCCAGAAAAAGAGGGACAAGATCCTCAATGGTGATTTTATTGATATGTTCCGATTGTTGCCTCCAGCTAAGTTGACAGGTAAAGGAGAAAAGAGGCGCAGCCATGGAAAACGCAGGTACAGAGCACCCAGAGTTGAGCGCACTTTCGACCATTGGCTTGATGGGTTCCAGGTGTTTATGGGTGTGGTCAGTGCGGCTTATCCTAAACGGGCGATGCATTTAGTCGCCTACTTGGCCCATGTGAGGAGGGCTAGGGATCTAGCGGGGGATACAGCCGCTCTAAATTACGATGAGGATTTTCGCAGAAATGCGTCGCTGTTATCTTCCACTCGTTGGGATCTGAGGGACCAGAACTATTGGTCTGAGCACGTAGGCCCCTACGTAGACAAGAAGCCCCAGGACTCGTCAAAAGCCTGGAAGACCGCTCCAAGACAGAGGCGACTGTGCTGGGAGTTCAATAAAGGGGTCTGTGTGCGGCCGGTCTGTAAGTACAGCCACGAATGCGAAAAATGCCTTGGTAACCACCCGGCCACTGCCTGCCTTAAAGGGAGGCAGCCCTTTCGGGGGGGGAGAGGTTCCTACAATCAGGGTTCCAGGGGCGGCCATGGAACCCCATTGGGACCTCAAGGGAACAGGCAGTAACCTCAATCTCGGCCTGGCCTTTTCCCCCGTCAAGTTGACCCCGTTAAAAAACCTCTTGCAGTTATATCCCAACAGGGCAGCAGCAGCGTATTTATGGGAAGGATTTAGTGCCGGCTTTAGGATCCCAGTAGCTTTTCCCCCCAATTCGGGTGATCCACCAAATCAAAAATCGGTGAGGGAGATGCCCGAGGTTGCCCGAAAGAAGATTAGTAAAGAAATTAACGCAGGTAGGGTAGCTGGCCCCTTCTTAACTCCCCCAATCCTAGGCCTTCACATATCCCCGTTAGGTATAGTCCCTAAGAAAGCACCTGGTGAATTTCGCATGATTCACAACCTTTCCTACCCAAAGGGAGGGTCCGTCAATGACGCGATACCTCAGGAGCTCTGTACGGTGAAATATGCTACTTTTGACCAAGCGGTCAAGATTATTCGCAAATTCGGCAAGGGCGCGCTTTGGCAAAGTGCGACATTGAATCGGCCTTTAGACTCTTGCCAGTTCATCCGGAGGACTTCCGGTGGCTGGGTTTCAAATTCGAAGGGGTTTATTTTGTGGACAAAGCAATGCCCATGGGCTGCTCAGTCGCCTGTGCAGCCTTTGAGGCATTCAGCACCTTCCTGGACTGGGCGCTTCGCTTTAGAACTGGGTCCGAGGGCGTGTCGCACTACCTGGATGACTTTATCCTCGTGGCCAATAGTAGGCGTAAGTGCTCAGAGCTCCTTGAAGCCTTCACATCGTTAGCAGGGGAGCTGGGAGTTCCCTTGGCCGCTGACAAAACAGAGGGTCCAGCTACAACCATGGTCTACTTAGGTATCGAATTGGACACAGTCGCCCAGACCTCAAAACTTCCCAGAGAGAAGCTGATTGCGCTTGGCGACCTCATTCGGCAGCTCCTCCCCCTGAAAAAGGTAACACTAAGGCAGATACAGTCACTGCTAGGCCACTTAAACTTTGCCTGCCGCGTGGTTTCCCCTGGCCGTCCATTCTGTGGCCGCCTCGCGAGGCTGGCAGCCGGCCTGCGATCCCCCCATCATAGGGTTCGCTTATCTAAGGAGGTAAAATCTGACTTGGAAGTTTGGTTGAAGTTTCTGGAGAACTACAACGGTATTTCCTTGTGGCAAGAGAACTTGCTGTTGCAAGTGGACTTCCAGGTTCATTCAGATGCTTCAGGCTCCTTAGGGTTTGGCGTTTACTTCAGAGGCCAATGGTGTGCCCAACGTTGGCCGCCAGCGTGGCAAGGGACCCCCATAACCAGAGATTTGACCTTCCTAGAATTCTTTCCAATTGTTGTGGCAGTGCACTTGTGGTCTGAAGTCTTCAGCAACCATAGAGTTTGCTTCCACACTGACAACCAAGCAGTGGTGGGAGTCCTTTCCAGGCAGGCCGCGCGATCATCAAGGGTAGGTGCCCTCCTGCGCTCCTTCGTTCTCAGGTGTCTGGAACTTAATATCCACTTCTCCGCCAAATTTGTGCCTGGAGTTAACAATGACATCGCGGATGCCCTATCTCGTTTTCAGATGGACCGCTTCCGCTCGTTAGCACCGGAGGCTCAGCCGCTTCCTCAGCCGTTCCCGGAACATCTGTGGAGACTTGGGGACCAGAGTCATGGGAACCAGAAGTGATTCAGGGAGTATTGGCCTCATTGGCTCCGTCCACTTTAAGATCGTATAAGAAGGCGTGGTCAGATTTCCTTAATTTCTGTAATAAAACCCGCACCGATAGGAATAACGCCCCCCCCGTTAAGTCCGAGGTCTTATCTTACTTGGTATACTTAAAACGTTTGGGTCGCGCCCCCAGAACTATCAACCTTCAGGCAGTGGCAATATCATTCTTTTGCAAGGTGTTATTTTCCTCTGATCCATGCGCTGATTTCGTCATACGAAGGACCCTGGAGGGCTGGCGCAGGCTGCAGCCCCCAAGCCATGACGTAAGGAGGCCAATATCATTCGACATCCTTTCCCAAATTCACAAAAAGCTGAGAACGGTCTGTTGGTCCAAGTATGAGGCGCGCTTATTTTCAGCGGCATTCTCCATCGCCTTCTTTGGTGCGATGCGTGTGGGTGAGGTGGTTTATGAAGAGGGTCAGCGCGGCTCTTCCCGGGGGTTACTACTGAGCGACCTTACGCTCTCTAGGGAGGATCTGGTGTTACGAATACGCAGCTCCAAAACAGACCAGTACGGGAGGGGGGCCCTGGTTCGGCTTCTGGCAACCGGACAACCAGGCCCGTGCCCCATTAAGGACACCAGGCGCTTCCTAGATCTGAGGACCAATTCGGCAGGGCCTTTCTTTATCCATGCAGACGGCTTACCTCTGACGCGTCAACAGTTCACACGGGTTATGCGCTCAACGCTGGCTGCATGTGGCCTTCCCCCTGCGGATTTCGCGGCGCACTCGTTTAGAATAGGTGCGGCCACCACAGCAGTGCACCTGGGCCTTACTACGGAGAGGGTTAAGGACTTGGGCCGCTGGAAATCGGACGCTTACAAACGTTATGTTAGAGGAAATCTATGATGGTTCAACTGGGGTCAATTGACCATGGCCTGTTCTTTTAATCTTTTGCAGGTGTTATGGGGGTCCGCGTCTGGATATTCGGGCACAGCATTGTGCATTGGGCCAGGGTCCGCGCCATCAACTCCGGTCTCGGGCCGCGCCTCGGCTGACCGTCTGGCATCACTTTATCCTGGGTTGCGCGAAGGGGAATGCGCTGGGCGGAGATGTTGCCCGCATTTAAGACCAGAGCAGCAGCGGAGGGCCCCCCGGATGCTTTGTTGATACAATTGGGAGAAAATGACCTTGCCTACAGGAAGGCAGTTGACTTGCAGTGGCACATTTTCAGTGACTTTGAGGAGCTTAAGGCCTCTTACCCGGACATGACAATCATTTGGGCCTCTTTGATGGAGAGGCGTGTTTGGAGGGATTGCAGGTGCCCGATAGCCATGAATAAGGCGAGAAAAGCCTTGGATCGGGCGGTGGTGCGTAGAGTGGCAGCCCTGGGTGGAAAGGTCATCGAACACCCGGGCATTCGTTTCAACTGTGAGGCCCTCTACCGGTTTGATGGCGTGCATCTTTCCGATGCTGGAAATGATGTTTGGCTGTGCGACATAGTGAAGGGGATAAGGGATTGGTTTCAGGTATGAGAGTATTGGCGGCGAGCGGTTGCTCGTGTGGCGGTAGGCATTGGTAAGAAGGGGTTAAGAGGATGTGTGGGGGGGGAGGAGCGCCATCACCTCCCCCCAGTGAACGAAGGGTGGTCCGTTAAAGGACTCCGGGGGGCGTGGCCCTGTCCGAAGCCTATGGAGGTGAGGGCCAAAGGCACGCCCCAGAGCGGTGACCCGGGAGCTCCTAGTCGACGTGCCTCGGCAGGAGACTCCCGATATAGTGTTAACCCTTCCCCGTGTCTCCAGCAATTGGGCTGGAGCCGGATAGTCGATAGGACCAATGCCTAAGCCAATGCCTCTCATTCCTGAACTCAATAAAGTTGTGGCCTAATTCGCCCAATTAACCTTAATTATGGTGTCTGGTGTCTTTATTTATCCTGGTGGGGGGCGGGAACTCGCCACGCAAAAAGCCTTCTGTTTCGATTGTCAAACATTTTGGGAGAGCATTTGCAAGCGTTTGGCACCATTTTTGAGTGAATTCCCAAAAGACAGATTTTTGCTGAAATTGTGACCCCGGGGCTTACGGATTTTTTCAAAAAATATTTTCCGCCGGGTATGTTTTTGAGGGCTGATTTCTTGTCTTGTGATAAAAGCCTTCTGTTTCGACTGCCAAACCCTTCAGGAGCATTTGCAAGCGTTTGGCACCATTTTTGAGTGAATTTCCAAAAGTCAGATTTTTGCTGAAATTGTGACCCGGGGCTTACGGATTTTTCAAAAAATATTTTCCGCCGGTTATGTTGCTGAGGGCTGATTTCTTGTTCTTTGATGAAAAGCCTTCTGTTTCAACTGCCAAACCTTTCAGGAGAGCATTTGCAAGCGTTTGGTACCATTTTTGAATGAACTGCCAAAAGTCAGATTTTTGCTGGAATTGTGACCCCGGGGCTTAGGGATTTTGTCAAAAAATATTCTCCGCCGGTTAAGTGGTCGAGGGCTGATTTCTTGTCTTGTGATAAAAGCCTTCTGTTTCGACTGCCAAACCTTTCAGGGAGCATTTGCAACCGTTCAGAACCATTTTTGAATGAATTGCCAAAAGTCAGATTTTTGCTGAAATTGTGACCCGGGGCTTAGGGATTTTTTCAAAAAATCTTTTCCGCCGGTTAAGTGGTCGAGGATGATTTCTTGTCCTGTGATAAAAGCCTTCTGTTTCGATTGCCAAAGATTTTGGGAGAGCATTTGCAGCGTTGGCACCATTTTTGAGTGAATTCCCAAAAGTCAGATAAGTGATCGAGGGCTGATTTCTTGTCCTTTGATGAAAAGCCTTCTGTTTCGACTGCCAAACCTTTCAGGGGAGCATTTGCAAGCGTTTGGCACCATTTCTGAGTGAATTGCCAAAAGTCAGATTTTTGCTGAAATTGTGACCCGGGGCTTAGGGATTTTTTCAAAAAAATCTTTTCCGCCGGTTAAGTGGTCGAGGATGATTTCTTGTCCTGTGATAAAAGCCTTCTGTTTCGACTGCCAAGCATTTTAGGAGCTCAGTTAGCATTTGCAAGCGTTTGGCAAGTCAATTTTCTGAATTGTGAATTCCCAAAAAGTTTCAGATAAGTGATCGAGGGCTGAGTTCTTTTCCTTTGATGAAAAGCCTTCTGTTTCGACTGCCAAACCTTTCAGGGGAGCATTTGCAAGCGTTTGGCACCATTTCTGAGTGAATTTCCAAAAGTCAGATTTTTGCTGAAATTGCTTAGGGATTTTTTCAAAAAAATCTTTTTCCGCCGGGTAAGTGGTCGAGGGATGATTTCTTGTCCTGTGATAAAAAGCCTTCTGTTTCGACTGCCAAACCTTTCAGGGGAGCATTTGCAACCTTTCGGCACCATTTTTGAGTGAATTGCCAAAAGTCAGATTTTTGCTGAAATTGTGACCCCGTGGCTTAGGGATTTTTCAAAAAATCTTTTCCGCCGGTTAAGTGATCGAGGGCTGATTTCTTGTCCTTTGATGAAAAGCCTTCTGTTTCGACTGCCAAACCTTTCAGGGAGCATTTGCAGCGTTTGGCACCATTTTTGAGTGAATTGCCAAAAGTCAGATTTTGCTGAAATTGTGACTCGGGGCTTAGGGATTTTTTCAAAAAATCTTTTCCGCCGGTTAAGTGATCGAGGGCTGACTTCTTGTCCTTTGATGAAAAGCCTTCTGTTTCGACTGCCAAACCTTTCAGAGGAGCATTTGCAAGCGTTTGGCACCATTTCTGAGTGAATTTCCAAAAGTCAGATTTTTGCTGAAATTGTGACCCCGGGGCTTAGGGATTTTTTCAAAAAATATTTTCCGCCGGTTATGTTGCTGAGGGCTGATTTCTTGTTGTTTGATAAAATGCCTTCTGATTCAACTGCCAAACCTTTCAGGGGAGCATTTGCAAGCGTTTGCCACCATTTTTGAGTGAATTGCCAAAGTCAGATTTTTGCTGAAATTGTGACCCAGGGCTTAGGGATTTTTCAAAAAATATTTTTCCGCCGGTTAAGTGGTCGAGGGCTGATTTCTTGTCCTGTGATAAAAAGCCTTCTGTTCCGATTGCCAAACATTTTGGGAGAGCATTTGCAAGCGTTTGGCACCATTTTTGAGTGAATTCCCAAAAGACAGATTTTTGCTGAATTTGTGACCCGGGGCTTAGGGATTTTTCAAAAAAATCTTTCCGCCGGGTAAGTGGTCGAGGGATGATTTCTTGTCCTGTGATAAAAAGCCTTCTGTTTCGATTGCCAAACATTTTGGGAGAGCATTTGCAAGTGTTTGGCACCATTTTTGAGTGAATTTGCGCAAGAACGCTGGACGGCATTGTCAGTGGCCATTAAAACCCGTGACGACAAGAAATTCTGGAATTTAATTAATGCAGGTTTAAGACCCCCCTCATTCATCGTTAATAACATCACAGCAGCCAGTTGGCACTCTCACTTTGCTCAGCTGTATTCCGCCCCAGATTCCGACGTAAACGCAGTTTCCACTCTTCCTGCATCTGCCTTGCCCAACTGGGAGCCAGTCTCCCCAGAGAGATGTGTACAACTAATTAGCATGCTATCAGGGATAAATCACCGGGGAGGATATGATTCCACCCGAGGTATTCTTATTGAACCAGATGTGGTGGGCCCCTATTTTTGCATCTCTCTTTACCACTATTAATGCCACTCTTAAGATCCCGCCTAATTGGAAACAGAGCATAGTCATCCCAATATATATAAAAGGGGACCCACAAGATCCAGCGTAACTATCGACCTATCAGCCTGCTAGACATATCATACAAGGTTTACTCTAGATTTTTGCTAGAGAAATTAGTCGAGTGGGCAGAAGAAACAAAGCTATTCCACCCGGAACAGGCTGGCTTCCGTAAAGGTCACAGCACATCTGGCCAATGTCTTGTTCTATTTACCCTGATTGATAAATACCTAAACAGGTTCAACTGTAAACTACACGCGGCTTTTGTGGACCTGACCTCCGCTTCTGACTCCATTCCCAGAGATAGGCTATGGCAGAAGCTTAGTTCCACCAACATAGATAAGAGACTCCTCCTCCTTCTCATGGAAATTCATAATGACATATCGGCCAGAGTAAAATTCGGCCCTCTGGGAGCTCTTTCTGATTCTTTCTCTCTGAATAAAGGGGTCAAACAGGGCTGCCTCTTGGCCCCTTTTCTATTTAATTTCTATATCAACGACATCGTTACAACTATGCAGGCCCTAAATCAATCTGCCCCCTCTTTACAACAGCTTAAGATCCCCATATTACTCTATGCGGACGACATGGTGATACTGTCTTTAACCAAGCAGGGCTTAAACAACATGCTCAGAGGGCTCATGACATATTGTGATACCAATTCCCTCAAAATCAATTTCGCCAAACCAAAATTCTTACTTTTGGCACGAAAACTCGGAAGTCATTCTGGAATTTTGAGGGCCACTCTATTGAATATTGCTCAGCATTCAAGTATTTGGGAATCACTTTTCAGCATGGGCTTAGCTGGTCAGCTCACCTAAATATGACCATCCTGGCTGCCCGTAGAACCATCAAAGCCTTGGAGAAATTCTTCTATGCAAAAGGCGGCCAGTTGGTTCCACCAATCAGAAAAGCATTTATCAGCAAAGTCCTCCCGATGTTACTGTATGGGGTTGAAATCTGGGGGTGGAATTTAAAAACACTACAACGGCTGGAGATTCTACAAAACTCTTTTGCACGAAAGATACTGGGTCTCCCCAAGGGCTCGGTTGCTGCACAGTTAAGAACAGAACTGGGCCTCCCCTCCATTGTTGCGAGAGCCCACATTAGAATTATTAGTTTTTATTGCAAATTAATCAATGCCCCAGGTTCCCTACTAGCCAGGCAAGCCTTTTTAACTTGTTCTCACTCCAACAAATGGTCCAAGGCCATGGAGACTATTACTGTACGCTACTCCCTCCCAGATTTCGACACGTTGTCATCTTGGGACCAACATAAAATCCGGGCCTGGATTCTTACAAGAGATGAGGCCATGGACCGGGCACAGTCCACCTCAGCTCGCCTCTCCATGTGGCTCCCTAAAGTGAAAGTGGTAAGATCACTTGCCAACTACTTGATAGACCTGACGGAGCCCAATTTGAGAAGAGCGTTTACAATGGCCCGCTTTCATTCTATACCCACGGCCTTCCTGCAGGGGATCTACTCTAAGACCCCTATTACTCAGCGTCTATGTCCATGCACAATGAATGAAGTAGAGGACTTCATACATTTCTTTTTCTACTGCCCTATTTATGACCCAATAAGACCTAAGCTCCTCCTCTTGATCCCGTCCTCCATTTCATCTAAGGAAGACTGTTTCAGTAGGACGCAAATCCCCAAATTTCACGTGGGGTGGCAATCTTCACAATGCAGGCTCTGAAACTCAGGGCTACTCTGACAGGGTAGTGTGCCCTAGTCCCGGACCTGTTTAAAATTTTTATTACCTTTTTAACTTAATGTGCTGAGCCTATTTTGGGGCCATTTTATGCTTTATTTATATCCGCATGCAAGGTTTTTAGCTGGGGCAATGAGAATAATATTCCACTATTTGACTATTGATCCAAAACCCTATAATGTGTTTTATACAATTGACTTTTTACTTCTATTCTTTGTCTATCCTATTGTTGTTTTGTTGCTATGGCCGATGGCTGATGCAAATAAAGAATCATTCATTCAATCTTATTCTGCTGGTCAAGTTTTCAAGGGCTGATTTCTTGTCCTGTGATAAAAAGCCTTCTGTTTCGACTGCCAAACCTTTCAGGGGAGCATTTGCAAGCGTTTGGCACCATTTTTGAGTGAATTGCCAAAAGTCAGATTTTTGCTGAAGTTGTGACCCCGGGGCTTAGGGATTTTTTCCAAAAAAATCTTTTCCGTCGGTTAAGTTGTCTGAGGGCTGATTTCTTGTCCTGTGATTAAAAGCCTTCTGTTTCGACTGCCAAACCTTTCAGGGGAGCATTTGCAAGCGTTTGGCACCATTTTTGAGTGAATTGCCAAAAGTCAGACTTTAGCTGAAATAGTGACCCGGGGCTTAGGGATTTTTCAAAAAAATCTTTTTCGCCGGTCAAGTTGTTCGAGGGCTGATTTCTTGTTCTGTGATGAAAAGCCTTCTGTTTCGACTGCCAAACCTTTCAGGGGAGCATTTGCAAGCGTTTGGCACCATTTTTGAGTGAATTGCCAAAAGTCAGATTTTTGCTGAAATTGTGACCCCGGGGCTTAGGGATTTTTTCAAAAAAATCTTTTTCCGCCGGTTAACATGTCGAGGGCTGATTTCTTGTCCTGTGATAAACAGCCTTCTGTTTCCATCGCCAAAGCTTTCAGGGGAGCATTTGCAAGCGTTTGGCACCATTTTTGAGTGAATTGCCAAAAGTCAGATTTTTGCTGAAATTGTGAGCCCGGGGCTTAGTGATTTCTTCAAATATTTCTTTTTCCGCCGGTTAAGTTGTCGAGAGCTGGTTTTTTGTTCTGTGATAAAAAGCCTTCTGTTTCGACTGCCAAACCTTTCAGGGGAGCATTTACAAGCGTTTGGCACCATTTTTGAGTGAATTGCCAAAAGTCAGATTTTTGCTGAAATTGTGACCCCGGGGCTTAGGGATTTTTTCCAAAAAATCATTTTCCGCCGGTTAACATGTCGAGGGCTGATTTCTTGTCCTGTGATAAAAAGCCTTCTGTTTCGACTGCCAAACCTTTCAGGGGAGCATTTGCAAGCATTTGGCACCATTTTTGAGTGAATTGCCAAAAGTCAGATTTTTGCTGAAATTGTGACCCCGGGGCTTAGGGATTTTTTCAAAAAAATCTTGTTCCGCCCGTTAAGTTGTCGAGGGCGGATTTCTTGTCCTGTGATAAAAGCCTTCTGTTTCGACTGCCAAACCTTTCAGGGAGCATTTGAAAGCGTTTGGCACCATTTTTGAGTGAATTGCCAAAAGTCAGATTTTTGCTGAAATTGTGACCCCGGGGCTTAGGGATTTTTTGAAAAAATAATTTTTCCGCCGGTTAAGGGATCGAGGGCTGAATTCTTGTCCTGGGATGGAAAACCTTATGTTTCGATTGACAAACCCTTCAGGGTAGCATTTGCAAGCCGTTTGGCACCATTTTTGAGTGAATTGCCAAAAGTCAGATTTTTGCTGAAATTGTGACCCCGGGGCTTAGGGATTTTTTCAAAAAAATCATTTTCCGCCGGTTAACATGTCGAGGGCTGATTTCTTCTTGTGTGATAAACAGCCTTCTGTTTCCATCGCCAAACCTTTCAGGGGAGCATTTGCAAGCGTTTGGCACCATTTTTGAGTGAATTGCCAAAAGTCAGATTTTTGCTGAAATTGTGACCCCGGGGCTTAGGGATTTTTTCAAAAAAATCTTTTTCCGCCGGTTAAGTTGTTGAGGGCTGATTTCTTGTCCTGTGATAAAAAGCCTTCTGTTTCGACTGCCAAACCTTTCAGGGGAGCATTTGCAAGCGTTTGGCACCATTTTTGAGTGAATTGCCAAAAGTCAGATTTTTGCTGAAATTGTGACCCGGGGCTTAGGGATTTTTTCCAAAAAAATTTTCTCCGCCTGTTAAGTTTTCTAGGGCTGATTTCTTGTCCTGTGATAAAAAGCCTTCTGTTTCGACTGCCAAACCTTTCAGGGGAGCATTTGCAAGCGTTTGGCACCATTTTTGAGTGAATTGCCAAAAGTCAGATTTTTGCTGAAATTGTGACCCCGGGGCTTAGGGATTTTTTCAAAAAAATCATTTTCCGCCGGTTAACATGTCGAGGGCTGATTTCTTGTCCTGTGATAAAAAGCCTTCTGTTTCGACTGCCAAACCTTTCAGGGGAGCATTTGCAAGCGTTTGGCACCATTTTTGAGTGAATTGCCAAATGTCAGATTTTTGCTGAAATTGTGACCCGGGGCTTAGGGATTTTCAAAAAATCTTTTCCGCCGGTTAAGTTGTTCGAGGGCTGATTTCTTGTCCTGTGATAAAAGCCTTCTGTTTCGACCGCCAAACCTTTCAGGGAGCATTTGCAAGCGTTTGGCACCATTTTTGAGTGAATTGCCAAAAGTCAGATTTTTGCTGAAATTGTGACCCCGGGGCTTAGGGATTTTTTCAAAATAATCTTTTTCCGCCGGTCAAGTTTTCAAGGGCTGATTTCTTGTCCTGTGATAAAAAGCCTTCTGTTTCGACTGCCAAACCTTTCAGGGGAGCATTTGCAAGCGTTTGGCACCATTTTGGAGTGAATTGCCAAAAGTCAGATTTTTGCTGAAATTGTGACCCCGGGGCTTAGGGATTTTCAAAAAAATCTTTTTCCGCCTGATTAAGTTGTTCGAGGGCTGATTTCTTGTCCTGTGATAAAAGCCTTCTGTTTCGACTGCCAAACCTTTCAGGGGAGCATTTGCAAGCGTTTGGCACCATTTTTGAGTGAATTGCCAAAAGTCAGATTTTTGCTGAAATTGTGACCCAGGGGCTTAGGGATTTTATAAAAAATCTTTTTCCGCCGGTTAAGTTGTCGAGGGCTGATTTTTTGTCCTGTGATAAACAGCCTTCTGTTTCGACCGCCAAACCTTTCAGGGGAGCATTTGCAAGCGTTTGGCACCATTTTTGAGTGAATTGCCAAAAGTCAGATTTTTGCTGAAATTGTGACCCGGGGCTTAGGGATTTTTCAAAAAAATCTTTTCCGCCGGTTAAGTTATCGAGGGCTGATTTCTTGTCCTGTGATAAAAGCCTTCTGTTTCGACTGCCAAACCTTTCAGGGAGCATTTGCAATCGTTTGGCACCATTTTTGAGTGAGTTGCCAAAAGTCAGTATTTTGCTGAAATTGTGACCCCAGGGCTTAGGGATTTTTTCAAAAAATCTTTTCCGCCGGTTAAGTTTCTGAGGGCTGATTTCTTGTCCTGTGATAAAAAGCCTTCTGTTTCGACCGCCAAACCTTTCAGGGGACCATTTGCAACCTTTTGGCACCATTTTTGAGTGATCTGCCAAAAGTCAGATTTTCTCTTAAACTGTGAGCCCGGGGTTTAGGGATTTTTTCAAAAAAATCTTCTTCCGCCGTTTAAGTTATTGAGGGATGATTTCTTGTCCTGTGATAAAAGACATTCTGTTTCGATCGCAATCCTTTCAGGGGAGCATTTGCAACCTTTTGGCACCCTTTTTGAGTGAACTGACATGAGTCGGACTTTTGCTGAAATTGTGACCCCGGGGCTTCGGGATTTTTCAAAAAATCTTTTCCGCCGGTTAAGTTGTCGAGGGCTGATTTCTTGTCCTGTGATAAAAGCCTTCTGTTTCGATCGCCAAACATTTCAGGAGAGCATTTGCAAGCGTTTGGCACCATTTTTGAGTGAATCTACCAAAAGTCAGATTTTTGCTGAAATTGTGACCCCGGGGCTTAGGGATTTTTTCAAAAAATATTTTCCGCCGGTTAAGTTGTTGAGGGCTGATTTCTTGTCCTGTGATGAAAAGCCTTCTGTTTCGACTGCCAAACCTTTCAGGGGAGCATTTGCAAGCGTTTGGCACCATTTTTGAGTGAATTGCCAAAAGTCAGATTTTTGCTGAAATTGTGACCCCGGGGCTTAGGGATTTTCAAAAAAATCTTTTTCCGCCGGTTAAGTTGTCGAGGGCTGATTTCTTGTCCTGTGATAAAAAGCCTTCTGTTTCGACTGCCAAACCTTTCAGGGGAGCATTTGCAAGCGTTTGGCACCATTTTTGAGTGAATTGCCAAAAGTCAGATTTTTGCTGAAAGTGTGACCCCGGGGGTTAGGGATTTTTTCAAAAAATTATTTTCCGCCGGTTAAGTTGTTGAGGGCTGATTTCTTGTCCTGTGATTAAAAAGCCTACTCTTTCCATGGCCAAACCTTTCTGGGTTAATTTGCAATCGTTTGGCACCATTTTTGAGTGAATTGCCAAAAGTCAGATTTTTGCTGAAATTGTGACCCGGGGCTTAGGGATTTTTTCAAAAAATCTTTTCGCCGGTTAAGTTGTTCGACGGCTGATTTCTTGTCCTGTGATGAAACAGCCTTCTGTTTCCATCGCCAAAGCTGTCAGGGGAGCATTTGCAATCGTTTGGCACCATTTTTGAGTGAATTGCCAAAAGTCAGATTATGCTGAAATTGTGACCCCGGGGTTTAGGGATTTTTTCCAAAAAATCATTTTCCGCCGGTTAACATGTCGAGGGCTGATTTCTTGTCCTGTGATAAAAAGCCTTCTGTTTCGTCTGCCAAACCTTTCAGGGGAGCATTTGCAAGCGTTTGGCACCATTTTTGAGTGAATTGCCAAAAGTCAGATTTTTGCTGAAATTGTGACCCCGGGGCTTAGGGATTTTTTCAAAAAAATCATTTTCCGCCGGTGAAGTGGTCGAGGGCTGATTTCTTGTCCTGTGATAAAAAGCCTTCTGTTTCGATCGCCAAACATTTCAGGGGAGCATTTGCAAGCGTTTGGCACCATTTTTGAGTGAATTGCCAAAAGTCAGATTTTTGCTGAAATTGTGACCCCGGGGCTTAGGGATTTTTTCAAAAAAATCATTTTCCGCCGGTCAAGTTGTCGAGGGCTGATTTCTTGTCCAGTGATAAAAAGCCTTCTGTTTCGACTGCCAAACCTTTCAGGGGAGCATTTGCAAGCGTTTGGCACCATTTTGAGTGAATTGCCAAAAGTCAGATTTTTGCTGAAATTGTGACCCAGGGCTTAGGGATTTTTTCAAAAAATCATTTTCCGTCGGTTAATGTTGTCGAGGGCTGATTTCTTGTTCTGTGATGAAAAGCCTTCTGTTTCAACTGCCAAACCTTTCAGGGAGCATTTGCAAGCATTCAGAACCATTTTTGAGTGAATTGCCAAAAGTCAGATTTTTGCTGAAATTGTGACCCCGGGGCTTAGGGATTTTTTATAAAAAAATATTATTCCGCCGGTTAAGTGGTCGAGTGATGATTTCTGGTCTTGTGATAAAAGCCTTCTGATTCGACTGCCAAACCTTTCAGGGAGCATTTGCAAGCGTTCAGAACCATTTTTGAGTGAATTGCCAAAAGTCAGATTTTTGCTGAAATTGTGACCCCGGGGCTTAGGGATTTTTTCAAAAAAACCTTTTTCCGCCGGTTAAGTGATCGAGGGCTGAATTCTTGTCCTTTGATGAAAAGCCTTCTGTTTCGACTACCAAACCTTTCAGGGGAGCATTTGCAAGCGTTTGGCACCATTTGTGAGTGAATTGTCAAAAGTCAGATTTTTGCTGAAATTGTGACCCCGGGGCTTAGGGATTTTTTCAAAAAAATCTTTTTCCGCCGGTTAAGTGGTCGAGGGCTGATTTCTTGTCCTGTGATAAAAAGCCTTCTGTTTCGACTGCCAAACCTTTCAGTGGAGCATTTGCAAGTGTTCAGAACCATTTTTGAGTGAATTGCAAAAAGACAGATTTTTGCTGAAATTGTGACCCCGGGCTTAGGGATTTTTCAAAAAATCTTTTCCGCCGGTTAAGTGGTCGAGGGCTGATTTCTTGTCCTGTGATAAAAAGCCTTCTGTTTCGATTGCCAAACATTTCAGGAGAGCATTTGCAAGCGTTTAGCACCATTTTTGAATGAATTTCCAAAAGTCAGATTTTTGCTGAAATTGTGACCCCGGGGCTTAGGGATTTTTTCAAAAAAATATTTTTCCGCCGGTTAAGTGGTCGAGGGCTGATTTCTTGTCCTGTGATAAAAAGCCTTCTGTTTCGATTGCCAATCATTTTGGGAGAGCATTTGCAAGCGTTTAGCACCATTTTTGAGTGAATTCCCAAAAGACAGATTTTTGCTGAAATTGTGACCCCGGGGCTTAGGGATTTTTTCAAAAAAATCTTTTTCCGCCGGTTAAGTGGCCGAGGGCTGATTTCTTGTCTTGTGATAAAAAGCCTTCTGTTTCGACTGCCAAACCCTTCAGGGGAGCATTTGCAAGCGTTTGGCATCATTTTTGAGTGTATTTACAAAAGTCAGATTTTTGCTGAAATTGTGACCCAGGGGCTTAGGGATTTTTTCAAAAAATATTTTCCGTCGGTTATGTTGCTGAGGGCTGATTCCTTGTTGTTTGATAAAATGCCTTCTGATTCAACTGCCAGACCTTTCAGGGGAGCATTTGCAAGCGTTTGCCACCATTTTTGAGTGAATTGCCAAAAGTCAGATTTTTGCTGAAATTGTGACCCCGGGGCTTAGGGATTTTTTCAAAAAAATCTTTTTCCGCCGGTTAAGTGGTCGAGGGCTGATTTCTTGTCCTGTGATAAAAAGCCTTCTGTTTCGATTGCCAAACATTTTGGGCGAGCATTTGCAAGCGTTTAGCACCATTTTTGAATGAATTTCCAAAAGTCAGATTTTTGCTGAAATTGTGACCCGGGGCTTAGGGATTTTTCAAAAAAATCTTTTCCGCCGGTTAAGTGGTCGAGGGCTGATTTCTTGTCCTGTGATAAAAGCCTTCTGTTTCGATTGCCAAATCATTTTGGGAGAGCATTTGCAAGCGTTTAGCACCATTTTTGAGTGAATTCCCAAAAGACAGATTTTTGCTGAAATTGTGACCCGGGGCTTAGGGATTTTTTCAAAAAAATCTTTTTCCGCCGGTTAAGTGGCCGAGGGCTGATTTCTTGTCTTGTGATAAAAAGCCTTCTGTTTCGACTGCCAAACCCTTCAGGGGAGCATTTGCAAGCGTTTGGCACCATTTTTGAGTGAATTTCCAAAAGTCAGATTTTTGCTGAAATTGTGACCCAGGGGCTTAGGGATTTTTTCAAAAAATATTTTCCGTCGGTTATGTTGCTGAGGGCTGATTTCTTGTTCTTTGATGAAAAGCCTTCTGTTTCAACTGCCAAACCTTTCAGGGGAGCATTTGCAAGCATTCAGAACCATTTTTGAGTGAATTGCCAAAAGTCAGATTTTTGCTGAAATTGTGACCCCGGGGCTTAGGGATTTTTTAAAAAAAATCTTTTTCCCCCGGTTAAGTGGTCGAGGGCTGATTTCTTGTCTTGTAATAAAAAGCCTTCTGTTTTGACTGCCAAACCTTTCAGGGGAGCATTTGCAATCGTTCAGAACCATTTTTGAGTGAATTGCCAAAAGTCAGATTTTTGCTGAAATTGTGACCCCGGGGCTTAGGGATTTTTTCAAAAAAATCTTTTTCCGCCGGTTAAGTGATCGAGGGCTGATTTCTTGTCCTTTGATGAAAAGCCTTCTGTTTCGACTGCCAAACCTTTCAGAGGAGCATTTGCAAGCGTTTGGCACCACTTGTGAGTGAATTGTCAAAAGTCAGATTTTTGCTGAAATTGTGACCCCGGGGCTTAGGGATTTTTTCAAAAAAATTTTACGCCGGGTATGTTGCTCGAGGGCTGATTTCTTGTTGTTTGATAAAATGCCTTCTGATTCGACTGCCAAACCTTTCAGGGAGCATTTGCAAGCGTTTGCCATCATTTTTGAGTGAATTGCCAAAAGTCAGATTTTGCTGAAATTGTGACCCGGGGCTTAGGGATTTTTCAAAAAATCTTTTCCGCCCGGTTAAGTGGTCGAGGGCTGATTTCTTGTCCTGTGATAAAAAGCCTTCTGTTTCGATTGCCAAACATTTTGGGCGAGCATTTGCAAGCGTTTAGCACCATTTTTGAGTGAATTTCCAAAAGTCAGATTTTTGCTGAAATTGTGACCCCGGGGCTTAGGGATTTTTTCAAAAAAATCTTTTTCCGCCGGTTAAGTGGCCGAGGGCTGATTTCTTGTCTTGTGATAAAAAGCCTTCTGTTTCGACTGCCAAACCCTTCAGGGAGCATTTGCAAGCGTTTGGCACCATTTTTGAGTGAATTTCCAAAAGTCAGATTTTTGCTGAAATTGTGACCCAGGGGCTTAGGGATTTTTTCAAAAAATATTTTCCGTCGGTTATGTTGCTGAGGGCTGATTTCTTGTTCTTTGATGAAAAGCCTTCTGTTTCTACTGCCACACCTTTCAGGGAGCATTTGCAAGCATTCAGAACCATTTTTGAGTGAATTGCCAAAAGTCAGATTTTTGCTGAAATTGTGACCCGGGGCTTAGGGATTTTTCAAAAAATCTTTTCCGCCGGTTAAGTGGTCGAGGGCTGATATCTTGTCTTGTGATAAAAGCCTTCTGTTTCGACTGCCAAACCTTTTAGGGGAGCATTTGCAATCGTTCAGAACCATTTTTGAGTGAATTGCCAAAAGTCAGATTTTTGCTGAAATTGTGACCCCGAGGCTTAGGGATTTTTTCAAAAAAATCTTTTTCCGCCGGTTAAGTGATCGAGGGCTGATTTCTTGTCCTTTGATGAAAAGCCTTCTGTTTCGACTGCCAAACCTTTCAGGGAGCATTTGCAAGCGTTTGGCACCATTTTTGAGTGAAATGCCAAAAGTCAGATTTTTGCTGAAATTGTGACCCCGGGGCTTAGGGATTTTTCAAAAAATCTTTTCCGCCGGTTAAGTGATCGAGGCTGATTCTTGTCCTTTGATGAAAAGCCTTCTGTTTCGACTGCCAAACCTTTCAGGGAGCATTTGCAAGCGTTTGGCACCATTTTTGAGTGAATTGCCAAAAGTCAAATTTTTGCTGAGATTGTGACCCGGGGCTTAGGGATTTTTTCAAAACATATTTTCCGCCAGTTATGTTGCTGAGGGTTGATTTCTTGTCCTTTGATGAAAAGCCTTCTGTTTCGACTGCCAAACATTTCAGGGGAGCATTTGCAAGTGTTTGGCACCATTTTTGAGTGAATTGCCAAAAGTCAGATTTTTGCTGAAACTGTGACCCCGGGGCTTAGGGATTTTTTCAAAAAAATCTTTTTCCGCCGGTTAAGTGGTCGAGGGCTGATTTCTTGTCCTGTGATAAAAAGCCTTCTGTTTCGACTGCCAAACATTTTGGGAGAGCATTTGCAAGCGTTTGGCACCATTATTGAGTGAATTGCCAAAAGTCAGATTTTTGCTGAAATTGTGACCCTGGGGCTTAGGGATTGTTTCAAAAAATATTTTCCGCCGGTTATGTTGCTGAGGGCTGAGTTCTTGTCCTGTGATTAAAAGCCATCTGTTTCGACTGCCAAACCTTTCAGGGAGCATTTGCAAGCGTTTGGCACCATTTTTGAGTGACTTGCCAAAAGTCAGATAAGTGATCGAGGGCTGATTGCTTGTCCTTTGATGAAAAGCCTTCTGTTGCGACTGCCAAACCTTTCAGGGAGCATTTGCAAGCGTTTGGCACCATTTTGAGTGAATTGCCAAAAGTCAAATTTTTACTGAAATTGTGACCCGGGGCTAAGGGATTTTTGAAAAAATCTTCTTCCGCCGGTTAAGTGATCAAGGGCTGATTACTTGTCCTGTGATAAAAAGCCTTCTGTTTCGATTGCCAAACATTTTGGGAGAGCATTTGCAAGCGTTTGGCACCATTTTTGAGTGAATTCCCAAAAGACAGATTTTTGCTGAAATTGTGACCCCGGGGCTTAGGGATTTTTCAAAAAATCTTTTCCGCCCGGTTAAGTGGCCGAGGGCTGATTTCTTGTCCTGTGATAAAAAGCCTTCTGTTTCGATTTCCAAACATTTTGGGAGAGCATTTGCAAGCGTTTAGCACCATTTTTGAGTGAATTCCCAAAAGACAGATTTTTGCTGAAATTGTGACCCGGCGCTTAGGGAATTTTTCAAAAAAATCTTTTTCCGCCGGTTAAGTGGCCGAGGGCTGATTTCTTGTCTTGTGATAAAAAGCCTTCTGTTTCGACTGCCAAACCCTTCAGGGGAGCATTTGCAAGCGTTTGGCACCATTTTTGAGTGAATTTCCAAAAGTCAGATTTTTGCTGAAATTGTGACCCAGGGGCTTAGGGATTTTTTCAAAAAATATTTTCCGTCGGTTATGTTGCTGAGGGCTGATTTCTTGTTCTTTGATGAAAAGCCTTCTGTTTCAACTGCCATACCTTTCAGGGAGCATTTGCAAGCATTCAGAACCATTTTGAGTGAATTGCCAAAAGTCAGATTTTTGCTGAAATTGTGACCCCGGGGCTTAGGGATTTTTGAAAAAAAATTTTCCGCCGGTTAAGTGGTCGAGGGCTGATTTCTTGTCTTGTGATAAAAAGACTTCTGTTTCGACTGCCAAACCTTTCAGGGAACATTTGCAATCGTTCAGAACCATTTTTGAGTGAATTGCCAAAAGTCAGATTTTTGCTGAAATTGTGACCCCGAGGCTTAGGGATTTTTCAAAAAATCTTTTCCGCCGGTTAAGTGATCGAGGGCTGATTTCTTGTCCTTTGATGAAAAGCCTTCTGTTTCGACTGCCAAACCTTTCACGGGAGCATTTGCAAGCGTTTGGCACCATTTTTGAGTGAATTGCCAAAAGTCAGATTTTTGCTGAAATTGTGACCCCGGGGCTAAGGGATTTTTTCAAAAAAATCTTCTTCCGCCGGTTAAGTGATCGAGGGCTGATTTCTTGTCCTGTGATAAAAAGCCTTCTGTTTCCATGGCCAAAGCTTTCAGGGGTGCATTTGCAAGCGTTTGGCACCATTTTTGAGTGAATTGCCAAAAGACAGATTTTTGCTGAAATTGTGACCCCGGGGCTTAGGGATTTTTTCAAAAAAATCTTTTTCCGCCGGTTAAGTGGTCGAGGGCTGATTTCTTGTCCTGTGATAAAAAGCCTTCTGTTTCGATTGCCAAACATTTTGGGAGAGCATTTGCAAGCGTTTAGCACCATTTTTGAGTGAATTCCCAAAAGACAGATTTTTGCTGAAAATGTGACCCCGGGGCTTAGGGATTTTTTCAAAAAAATCTTTTTCCGCCGGTTAAGTGGCCGAGGGCTGATTTCTTGTTCTTTGATGAAAAGCCTTCTGTTTCAACTGCCAAACCTTTCAGGGGAGCATTTGCAAGCATTCAGAACCATTTTTGAGTGAATTGCCAAAAGTCAGATTTTTGCTGAAATTGTGACCCCGGGGCTTAGGGATTTTTAAAAAATCTTTTCCGCCGGTTAAGTGGTCGAGGGCTGATTTCTTGTCTTGTGATAAAAGCCTTCTGTTTCGACTGCCAAACCTTTCAGAGGAGCATTTGCAATCGTTCAGAACCATTTTTGAGTGAATTGCCAAAAGTCAGATTTTTGCTGAAATTGTGACCCGAGGCTTAGGGATTTTTCAAAAAATCTTTTCCGCCGGTTAAGTGATCGAGGGCTGATTTCTTGTCCTTTGATGAAAAGCCTTCTGTTTCGACTGCCAAACCTTTCAGGGGAGGATTTGCAAGCGTTTGGCACCATTTTTGAGTGAATTGTCAAAAGTCAGATTTTTGCTGAAATTGTGACCCCGGGGCTTAGGGATTTTTCCAAAAAAAATCTTTTCCGTCGGTTATGTTGCTTAGGGCTGATTTCTTGTTCTTTGATGAAAAGCCTTCTGTTTCGACTGCCAAACATTTCAGTGGAGCATTTGCAAGAGTTCTCAACCATTTTTGAGTGAATTGCCAAAAGTCAAATTTTTGCTGACATTGTGACCCGGGGCTTAGGGATTTTTCAAAAAATCTTTTTCCGCCGGTTAAGTGATCGAGGGCTGATTCTTGTCCTTTGATGAAAAGCCTTCTGTTTCGACTGCCAAACCTTTCAGGGGAGCATTTGCAAGCGTTTGGCACCATTTTTGAGTGAATTGCCAAAAGTCAAATTTTTGCTGAGATTGTGACCCCGGGGCTTAGGGATTTTTTCAAAACATATTTTCCGCCAGTTATGTTGCTGAGGGTTGATTTCTTGTCCTTTGATGAAAAGCCTTCTGTTTCGACTGCCAAACATTTCAGGGGAGCATTTGCAAGTGTTTGGCACCATTTTTGAGTGAATTGCCAAAAGTCAGATTTTTGCTGAATCTGTGAACACGGGGGTTAGGGATAGTTTCAACAAAATCTTTTTCCGCCGGTTCAGTGGTCGAGGGCTGATTTCTTGTCCTGTGATAAAAAGCCTTCTGTTTCGATTGCCAAACATTTAGGGAGAGCATTTGCAAGCGTTTGGCACCATTTTTGAGTGAATTGCCAAAAGTAGGATTTTTGCTTAAATTTTGACCCGGGGCTTAGGGATTTTTCAAAAAATATTTTCCGCCGGTTATGTTGCTGAGGGCTGATTTCTTGTCCTTTGATGAAAAGCCTTCTGTTTCGACTGCCAAACCTTTCAGGGGAGCATTTGCAAGCGTTTGGCACCATTTTTGAGTGAATTGCCAAAAGTCAGATAAGTGATCGAGGGCTGATTTCTTGTCCTTTGATGAAAAGCCTTCTGTTTCGACTGCCAAACCTTTCAGGGGAGCATTTGCAAGCGTTTGGCACCATTTTTGAGTGAATTGCCAAAAGTCAAATTTTTGCTGAAATTGTGACCCCGGGGCTAAGGGATTTTTTCAAAAAAATCTTCTTCCGCCGGTTAAGTGATCAAGGGCTGATTACTTGTCCTGTGATAAAAAGCCTTCTGTTTCGATTGCCAAACATTTTGGGAGAGCATTTGCAAGCGTTTGGCACCATTTTTGAGTGAATTTCCAAAAGTCAGATTTTTGCTGAAATTGTGACCCCGGGGCTTAGGGATTTTTCAAAACATATTTTCCGCCGGTTAAGTGGTCGAGGGCTGATTTCTTGTCCTGTGATAAAAAGCCTTCTGTTTCGATTGCCAAACATTTTGGGAGAGCATTTGCAAGCGTTTAGCACCATTTTTGAGTGAATTCCCAAAAGACAGATTTTTGCTGAAATTGTGACCCGGGGCTTAGGGATTTTTCAAAAAATCTTTTCCGCCGGTTAAGTGGCCGAGGGCTGATTTCTTGTCTTGTGATAAAAAGCCTTCTGTTTCGACTGCCAAACCCTTCAGGGAGCATTTGCAAGCGTTTGGCACCATTTTTGAGTGAATTTCCAAAAGTCAGATTTTTGCTGAAATTGTGACCCAGGGGCTTAGGGATTTTTTCAAAAAATATTTTCCGTCGGTTATGTTGCTGAGGGCTGATTTCTTGTTCTTTGATGAAAAGCCTTCTGTTTCAACTGCCAAACCTTTCAGGGAGCATTTGCAAGCATTCAGAACCATTTTTGAGTGAATTGCCAAAGTCAGATTTTTGCTGAAATCGTGACCTCGGGGCTTAGGGATTTTTGAAAAAATATTTTCCGCCGGTTAAGTGGTCGAGGGCTGATTTCTTGTCTTGTGATAAAAAGCCTTCTGATTCGACTGCCAAACCTTTCAGGGGAGCATTTGCAACCGTTCCGAACCATTTTTGAGTGAATTGCCAAAAGTCAGATTTTTGCTGAAATTGTGACCCCGGGGCTTAGGGATTTTTCAAAAAATCTTTTCCGCCGGTTAAGTGATCGAGGGCTGATTTCTTGTCCTTTGATGAAAAGCCTTCTGTTTCGACTGCCAAACCTTTCAGGGGAGCATTTGCAAGCGTTTGGCACCATTTTTGAGTGAATTGTCAAAAGTCAGATTTTTGCTGAAATTGTGACCCCGGGGCTTAGGGATTTTTTCAAAAAATATTTTCCGTCGGTTATGTTGCTTAGGGCTGATTTCTTGTTCTTTGATGAAAAGCCTTCTGTTTCGACTGCCAAACCTTTCAGTGGAGCATTTGCAAGTGTTCAGAACCATTTTTGAGTGAATTGCCAAAAGTCAGATTTTTGCTGAAATTGTGACTCCGGGGCTTAGGGATTTTTTCAAAAAAATCTTTTTCCGACGGTTAAGTGATCGAGGTCTGATTTCTTGTCCTTTGATGAAAAGCCTTCTGTTTCGACTGCCAAACCTTTCAGGGGAGCATTTGCAAGCGTTTGGCACCATTTCTGAGTGAATTTCCAAAAGTCAGATTTTTGCTGAAATCCTGACCCCGGGGCTTAGGGATTTTTTCAAAAAATATTTTCCGCCGGTTATGTTGCTGAGGGCTGATTTCTTGTCCTTTGATGAAAAGCCTTCTGTTTCGACTGCCAAACCTTTCAGAGGAGCATTTGCAAGCGTTTGGCACCATTTTTGAGTGAATTGCCAAAAGTCAGATTTTTGCTGAAATTGTGACCCGGGGCTAAGGGATTTTTCAAAAAATCTTTTCCGCCGGTTAAGTGATCAAGGGCTAATTTCTTGTCCTTTGATGAAAAGCCTTCTGTTTCGACTGCCAAACCTTTCAGGGGAGCATTTGCAAGCGTTTGGCACCATTTTTGAGTGAATTGCCAAAAGTCAGATTTTTGCTGAAATTGTGACCCCGGGGGCTTAGGGATTTTTCAAAAAATCTTCTTCCGCCGGTTAAGTGATCGAGGGCCTGATTTCTTGTCCTGTGATCAAAAGCCTTCTGTTTCGATTGCCAAACATTTTGGGAGAGCATTTGCAAGCGTTTGGCACCATTTTTGAGTGAATTTCCAAAAGTCAGATTTTTGCTGAAATTGTGACCCCGGGGCTTAGGGATTTTTTCAAAAAATATTTTCCGCCGGTTAAGTGGCCGAGGGCTGATTTCTTGTCTTGTGATAAAAAGCCTTCTGTTTCGACTGCCAAACCCTTCAGGGGAGCATTTGCAAGCGTTTGGCACCATTTTGAGTGAATTTCCAAAAGTCAGATTTTTGCTGAAATTGTGACCCAGGGGCTTAGGGATTTTTCAAAAAATATTTTCCGTCGGTTATGTTGCTGAGGGCTGATTTCTTGTTCTTTGATGAAAAGCCTTCTGTTTCAACTGCCAAACCTTTCAGGGAGCATTTGCAAGCATTCAGAACCATTTTTGAGTGAATTGCCAAAAGTCAGATTTTTGCTGAAATTGTGACCCCGGGGGTTAGTGATTGTTTCAAAAATAATTTATTTTCAGCCGGTTTAGTGGTCGAGGGCTTATTTCGTGTCTTGTGATAAAAAATCATTCTGTTTCGACTGCCAAACCTTTTAGGGAGCATTTGCAATCGTTCAGAACCATTTTTGAGTGAATTGCCAAAAGTCAGATTTTTGCTGAAATTGTGACCCCGAGGCATAGGGATGTTTTCAAAAAAATCTTTTCCGCCGGTTAAGTGATCGAGGGCTGATTTCTTGTCCTTTGATGAAAAGCCTTCTGTTTCGACTGCCAAACCTTTCAGGGAGCATTTGCAAGCGTTTGGCACCATTTTTGAGTGAATTGTCAAAAGTCAGATTTTGCTGAAATTGTGACCCGGGGCTTAGGGATTTTTCAAAAAAATCTTTTCCGCTGGGTAAGTGATCGAGGGCTGATTTCTTGTCCTTTGATGAAAAGCCTTCTGTTTCGACTGCCAAACCTTTCAGGGGAGCATTTGCAAGCGTTTGGCACCATTTTTGAGTGAATTGCCAAAAGTCAAATTTTTGCTGAGATTGTGACCCCGGGGCTTAGGGATTTTTTCAAAACATATTTTCCGCCAGTTATGTTGCTGAGGGCTGATTTCTTGTCCTTTGATGAAAAGCCTTCTGTTTCGACTGCCAAACATTTCAGGGGAGCATTTGCAAGCGTTTGGCACCATTTTTGAGTGAATTGCCAAAAGTCAGATTTTTGCTGAAATTGTGACCCGGGGCTCAGGGATTTTTTCAAAAAATCTTTTCCGCCGGTTAAGTGGTCGAGGGCTGATTTCTTGTCCTGTGATAAAAGCCTTCTGCTTCGAGTGCCAAACATTCTAGGAGAGCATTTGCAAGCGTTTGGCACCATTTTTGAGTGAATTGCCAAAAGTCAGATTTTGCTGAAATTGTGACCCGGGGCTTAGGGATTTTTCAAAAATATTTTCCGCCGGTTATGTTGCTGAGGGCTGATTTCTTGTCCTTTGATGAAAAGCCTTCTGTTTCGACTGCCAAACCTTTCAGGGAGCATTTGCAAGCGTTTGGCACCATTTTTGAGTGAATTGCCAAAAGTCAAATTTTTGCTGAAATTGTGACCCGGGGCTAAGGGATTTTTCAAAAAATCTTCTTCCGCCGGTTAAGTGATCGAGGGCTGATTTCTTGTCCTGTGATAAAAGCCTTCTGTTTCGATTGCCAAACCTTTTGGGAGAGCATTTGCAAGCGTTTGTCACCATTTTTGAGTGAATTCCCAAAAGTCAGATTTTTGCTGAAATTGTGACCACGGGGCTTAGGGATATTTTCAAAAAAATCTTTTTCCGCCGGTTAAGTGGTCGAGCGCTGATTTCTTGTCCTGTGATAAAAGCCTTCTGTTTCGACTGCCAAACATTTCAGGAGAGCATTTGCAAGCGTTTGGCACCATTTTTTGGTGGAATTCCCAAAAGACAGATTTTGCTGAAATTGTGACCCGGGGCTTAGGGATTTTTTTCAAAAAAATCTTTTTCCGCCGGTTAAGTGTTCGAGGGCTGATTTCTTGTCTTGTGATTAAAAGCCTTCTGTTTCGACTGCCAAACCCTTCAGGGGAGCATTTGCAAGCGTTTGGCACCATTTTTGAGTGAATTTCAAAGTCAGATTTTTGCTGAAATTGTGACCCAGGGGCTTAGGGATTTTTCAAAAATATTTTCCGTCGGTTATGTTGCTGAGGGCTGATTTCTTGTTCTTTGATGAAAAGCCTTCTGTTTCAACTGCCAAACCTTTCAGGGAGCATTTGCAAGCATTCAGAACCATTTTGAGTGAATTGCCAAAAGTCAGATTTTGCTGAAATTGTGACCCCGGGGCTTAGGGTTTTTTAAAAAAATCTTTTCCGCCGGTTAAGTGGTCGAGGGCTGATTTCTTGTCTTGTGATGAAAAGCCTTCTATTTCGACTGCCAAACCTTTCAGGGGAGCATTTGCAATCGTTCAGAACCATTTTTGAGTGAATTGCCAAAAGTCAGATTTTTGCTGAAATTGTGACCCCGAGGCTTAGGGATTTTTTCAAAAAAATCTTTTTCCGCCGGTTAAGTGATCGAGGGCTGATTTCTTGTCCTTTGATGAAAAGCCTTCTGTTTCGACTGCCAAACCTTTCAGGGGAGCATTTGCAAGCGTTTGGCACCATTTTTGAGTGAATTGTCAAAAGTCAGATTTTTGCTGAAATTGTGACCCCGGGGCTTAGGGATTTTTTCAAAAAATCTTTTCCGTCGGTTATGTTGCTTAGGGCTGATTTCTTGTTCTTTGATGAAAAGCCTTCTATTTCGACTGCCAAACCTTTCAGTGGAGCATTTGCAAGTGTTCAGAACCATTTTTGAGTGAATTGCCAAAAGTCAGATTTTTGCTGAAATTGTGACCCCGGGGCTTAGGGATTTTATCAAAAAAATCTTTTTCCGCCGGTTAAGTGATCGAGGGCTGATTCTTGTCCTTTGATGAAAAGCCTTCTGTTTCGACTGCCAAACCTTTCAGGGGAGCATTTGCAAGCGTTTGGCACCATTTTTGAGTGAATTGCCAAAAGTCAGATTTTTGCTGAGATTGTGACCCCGGGGCTTAGGGATTTTTTCAAAACATATTTTCCGCCAGTTATGTTGCTGAGGGCTGATTTCTTGTCCTTTGATGAAAAGCCTTCTGTTTCGACTGCCAAACATTTCAGGGGAGCATTTGCAAGTGTTTGGCACCATTTTTGAGTGAATTGCCAAAAGTCAGATTTTTGCTGAAATTGTGACCCCGGGGCTTAGGGATTTTTTCAAAAAAATCTTTTTCCGCCGGTTAAGTGGTCGAGGGCTGATTTCTTGTCCTGTGATAAAAAGCCTTCTGTTTCGATTGCCAAACATTTTGGGAGAGCATTTGCAAGCGTTTGGCACCATTTTTGAGTGAATTGCCAAAAGTCAGATTTTTGCTGAAATTGTGACCCAGGGCTTAGGGATTTTTTTAAAAAAATCTTTTTCCGCCGGTTATGTTGCTGAGGGCTGATTTCTTGTCCTTTGATGAAAAGCTTTCTGTTTCGACTGCCAAACCTTTCAGGGGAGCATTTGCAAGCGTTTGGCACCATTTTTGAGTGAATTGCCAAAAGTCAGATAAGTGATCAAGGGCTGATTTCTTGTCCTTTGATGAAAAGCCTTCTGTTTCGACTGCCAAACCTTTCAGGGGAGCATTTGCAAGCGTTTGGCACCATTTTTGAGTGAATTGCCAAAAGTCAAATTTTTGCTGAAATTGTGACCCCGGGGCTAAGGGATTTTTTCAAAAAAATCTTCTTCCGCCGGTTAAGTGATCAAGGGCCTATTTCTTGTCCTGTGATAAAAAGCCTTCTGTTTCGATTGCCAAACATTTTGGGAGAGCATTTGCAAGCGTTTGGCACCATTTTTGAGTGAATTCCCAAAGACAGATTTTTGCTGAAATTGTGACCCGGGGCTTAGGGATTTTTCAAAAAATCTTTTCCGCCGGTTAAGTGGTCGAGGGCTGATTTCTTGTCCTGTGATAAAAGCCTTCTGTTTCGATTGCCAAACATTTCAGGAGAGCATTTGCAAGCGTTTAGCACCATTTTGAGTGAATTGCCAAAAGACAGACTTTTGCTGAAATTGTGACCCCGGGGCTTAAGGATTTTTCAAAAAAATCTTTTCCGCCGGTTAAGTGGTCGAGGGCTGATTTCTTGTCTTGTGATAAAAGCCTTCTGTTTCGACTGCCAAACCCTTCAGGGAGCATTTGCAAGCGTTTGGCACCATTTTGAGTTAATTGCCAAAAGTCAGATTTTTGCTGAAATTGTGACCCAAGGGCTTAGGGATTTTTTCAAAAATATTTTCCGTCGGTTATGTTGCTGAGGGCTGATTTCTTGTTCTTGTGATGAAAAGCCTTCTGTTTCGACTGCCAAACCTTTCAGGGAGCATTTGCAAGCATTCAGAACCATTTTTGAGTGAATTGCCAAAAGTCAGATTTTGCTGAAATTGTGACCCCGGGGCTTAGGGATTTTTTAAAAAAATCTTTTCCGCGGTTAAGTGGTCGAGGGCTGATTTCTTGTCTTGTGATAAAAGCCTTCTGTTTCGACTGCCAAACCTTTCAGGGAGCATTTGCAATCGTTCAGAACCATTTTTGAGTGAATTGCCAAAAGTCAGATTTTGCTGAAATTGTGACCCCGAGGCTTAGGGATTTTTCAAAAAATCTTTTCCGCGGTTAAGTGATCGAGGGCTGATTTCTTGTCCTTTGATGAAAAGCCTTCTGTTTCGACTGCCAAACCTTTCAGGAGCATTTGCAAGCGTTTGGCACCATTTTTGAGTGAATTGTCAAAAGTCAGATTTTTGCTGAAATTGTGACCCGGGGCTTAGGATTTTTCAAAAATCTTTTCCGTCGGTTATGTTGCTCAAGGGCTGATTTCTTGTTCTTTGATGAAAAGCCTTCTATTTCGACTGCCAAACCTTTCAGTGGAGCATTTGCAAGTGTTCAGAACCATTTTTGAGTGAATTGCCAAAAGTCAGATTTTTGCTGAAATTGTGACCCGGGGCTTAGGGATTTTATCAAAAAATCTTTTCCGCCGGTTAAGTGATCGAGGGCTGATTTCTTGTCCTTGTGATGAAAAGCCTTCTGTTTCGACTGCCAAACCTTTCAGGGGAGCATTTGCAAGCGTTTGGCACCATTTTTGAGTGAATTGCCAAAAGTCAAATTTTTGCTGAGATTGTGACCCCGGGGCTTAGGGATTTTTTCAAAACATATTTTCCGCCAGTTATGTTGCTGAGGCTGATTTCTTGTCCTTTGATGAAAAGCCTTCTGTTTCGACTGCCAAACATTTCAGGGAGCATTTGCAAGTGTTTGGCACCATTTTTGAGTGAATTGCCAAAAGTCAGATTTTTGCTGAAACTGTGACCCCGGGGCTTAGGGATTTTTTCAAAAAAACTTTTCCGCCGATTAAGTGGTCGAGGGCTGATTTCTTGTCCTGTGATAAAAAGCCTTCTGTTTCGATTGCCAAACATTTTGGGAGAGCATTTGCAAGCGTTTGGCACCATTTTTGAGTGAATTGCCAAAAGTCAGATTTTTGCTGAAATTGTGACCCGGGGCTTAGGGATTTTTTCAAAAATATTTTCCGCCGGTTATGTTGCTGAGGGCTGATTTCTTGTCCTTTGATGAAAAGCCTTCTGTTTCGACTGCCAAACCTTTCAGGGAGCATTTGCAAGCGTTTGGCACCATTTGTGAGTGAGTTGCCAAAAGTCAGATAAGTGATCGAGGGCTGATTTCTTGTCCTTTGATGAAAAGCCTTCTGTTTCGACTGCCAAACCTTTCAGGGAGCATTTGCAAGCGTTTGGCACCATTTTTGAGTGAATTGCCAAAAGTCAAATTTTTGCTGATATTGTGACCCCGGGGCTAAGGGATTTTTTCAAAAAAATCTTCTTCCGCCGGTTAAGTGGCCGAGGGCTGATTTCTTGTTCTTTGATGAAAAGCCTTCTGTTTCAACTGCCAAACCTTTCAGGGGAGCATTTGCAAGCATTCAGAACCATTTTTGAGTGAATTGCCAAGAGTCAGATTTTTGCTGAAATTGTGACCCGGGGCTTAGGGATTTTTCAAAAAATCTTTTCCGCTCGGTTAAGTGGTCGAGGGCTGATTTCTTGTCTTGTGATAAAAAGCCTTCTGTTTCGACTGCCAAACCTTTCAGGGAGCATTTGCAATCGTTCAGAACCATTTTTGAGTGAATTGCCAAAAGTCAGATTTTTGCTGAAATTGTGACCCGAGGCTTAGGGATTTTTTCAAAAAAATCTTTTCCGCCGGTTAAGTGATCGAGGGCTGATTTCTTGTCCTTTGATGAAAAGCCTTCTGTTTCGACTGCCAAACCTTTCAGGGAGCATTTGCAAGCGTTTGGCACCATTTTTGAGTGAATTGTCAAAAGTCAGATTTTTGCTGAAATTGTGACCCCGGGGCTTAGGGATTTTTCCAAAAAAATCTTTTCCGTCGGTTATGTTGCTTAGGGCTGATTTCTTGTTCTTTGATGAAAAGCCTTCTGTTTCGACTGCCAAACCTTTCAGTGGAGCATTTGCAAGTGTTCAGAACCATTTTTGAGTGAATTGCCAAAAGTCAGATTTTTGCTGAAATTGTGACCCCGGGGCTTAGGGATTTTTTCAAAAAAATCTTTTTCCGCCGGTTAAGTGATCGAGGGCTGATTCTTGTCCTTTGATGAAAAGCCTTCTGTTTCGACTGCCAAACCTTTCAGGGGAGCATTTGCAAGCGTTTGGCACCATTTTTGAGTGAATTGCCAAAAGTCAAATTTTGCTGAGATTGTGACCCGGGGCTTAGGGATTTTTCAAAACATATTTTCCGCCAGTTATGTTGCTGAGGGCTGATTTCTTGTCCTTTGATGAAAAGCCTTCTGTTTTGACTGCCAATCATTTCAGTGGAGCATTTGCAAGTGTTTGGCACCATTTTTGAGTGAATTGCCAAAAGTCAGATTTTTGCTGAAATTGTGACCCCGGGGCTTAGGGATTTTTTCAAAAAAAAATTTTTCCGCCGGTTATGTTGTCGAGGGCTGATTTCTTGTCCTTTGATCAAAAGCCTTCTGTTTCGACTGCCAAACATTTCGGGCGAGCATTTGCAAGCGTTTGGCACCATTTTTGAGTGAATTGCCAAAAGTCAGATAAGTGATCGAGGGCTGATTTCTTGTCCTTTGATGAAAAGCCTTCTGTTTCGACTGCCAAACCTTTCAGGGGAGCATTTGCAAGCGTTTGGCACCATTTTTGAGTGAATTTCCAAAAGTCAGATTTTTGATGAAAGTGTGACCTCGGGGCTAGGGATTTTTCAAAAAATCTTCTTCCGTCGGTTAAGTGATCAAGGGCCTGATTTCTTGTCCTGTGATAAAAAGCCTTCTGTTTCGACTGCCAAACGTTTCAGGGGAGCATTTGCAAGCGTTTGGCACCATTTTGAGTGAATTCCCAAAAGACAGATATTTCCTGAAAATGTGACCCCGGGGCTTAGGGATTTTTTAAAAAATATTTTCCGCCGGTTAAGTGGTCGAGGGCTGATTTCTTGTCCTGTGATAAAAAGCCTTCTGTTTCGATTGCCAAACAGTTCGGGAGAGCATTTGCAAGCGTTTAGCACCATTTTTGAGTGAATTGCCAAAAGTCAGATTTTTGCTGAAATTGTGACTCCGGGGCTTAGGGATTTTTTCAAAAAATATTTTCCGCCGGTTATGTTGCTGAGGGCTGATTTCTTGTCCTTTGATGAAAAGCCTTCTGTTTCGACTGCCAAACCTTTCAGGGGAGCATTTGCAAGCGTTTGGCACCATTTTTGAGTGAATTGCCAAAAGTCAGATAAGTGATCGAGGGCTGATTTCTTGTCCTGTGATTAAAAGCATACTGTTTAGACTGCCAAACCTTTCAGGGAGCATTTGCAAGCGTTTGGCACCATTTTTGAGTGAATTGCCAAAAGTCAAATTTTGCTGAAATTGTGACCCCGGGGCTAAGGGATTTTTTCAAAAAATCTTCTTCCGCCTGTTAAGTGATCCAGGGCCTATTTCTTGTCCTGTGATAAAAAGCCTTCTGTTTCGATTGCCAAACATTTTGGGAGAGCATTTGCAAGCGTTTGGCACCATTTTTGAGTGAATTCCCAAAAGACAGATTTTTGCTGAAATTGTGACCCGGGGCTTAGGGATTTTTCAAAAAATCTTTTCCGCCGGTTAAGTGGTCGAGGGCTGATTTCTTGTCCTGTGATAAAAGCCTTCTGTTTCGATTGCCAAACATTTTAGGAGAGCATTTGCAAGCGTTTAGCACCATTTTTGAGTGAATTCCCAAAGACAGATTTTTGCTGAAATTGTGACCCCGGGGCTTAGGGATTTTTTCAAAAAAATCTTTTTCCGCCGGTTAAGTGGTCGAGGGCTGATTTCTTGTCTTGTGATAAAAAGCCTTCTGTTTCGACTGCCAAACCCTTCAGGGGAGCATTTGCAAGCGTTTGGCACCATTTTTGAGTGAATTTCCAAAAGTCAGATTTTTGCTGAAATTGTGACCCAGGGGCTTAGGGATTTTTTCAAAAATATTTTCCAGTCGGTTATGTTGCTGAGGGCTGATTTCTTGTTCTTTGATGAAAAGCCTTCTGTTTCAACTGCCAAACCTTTCAGGGGAGCATTTGCAAGCATTCAGAACCATTTTTGAGTGAATTGCCAAAAGTCAGATTTTTGCTGAAATTGTGACCCCGGGGCTTAGGGATTTTTTAGATAAAATATTTTACCGCAGTTCAAGATGTCTAGGGCTGATTTCGTGGCGTGTGATAAAAAGACTTCTGATTCGAGTGCCAAACCTTTCTGGTGAGCATTTGCAATCGTTCAGAAACATTTTTGAGTGAATTGCCAAAAGTCAGATTTTGCTGAAATTGTGACCCCGGGGCTTAGGGATTTTTTCAAAAAAATCTTTTTCCGCCGGTTAAGTGATCGAGGGCTGATTTCTTGTCCTTTGATGAAAAGCCTTCTGTTTCGACTGCCAAACCTTTCAGGGAGCATTTGCAAGCGTTTGGCACCATTTTGAAGTGAATTGTCAAAAGTCAGATTTTTTCTGATATCGTTCCCCCGGGGCTTAGGTACTTTTAAATAATTTATTGTCGTTCGGTTATGTTGCTTAGGGCTGATTTCTTGTTCTTTGATGAAAAGCCTTCTGTTTCGACTGCCAAACCTTTCAGTGGAGCATTTGCAAGTGTTCACAACCATTTTTGAGTGAATTGCCAAAAGTCAGATATTTGCTGAAATTGTGACTCCGGGGCTTAGGGATTTTTCAAAAAATCTTTTCCGCCGGTTAAGTGATCGAGGGCTGATTTCTTGTCCTTTGATGAAAAGCCTTCTGTTTCGACTGCCAAACCTTTCAGGGGAGCATTTGCAGCGTTTGGCACCATTTCTGAGTGAATTTCCAAAAGTCAGATTTTTGCTGAAATCCTGACCCGGGGCTTAGGGATTTTTCAAAAAATATTTTCCGCCGGTTATGTTGCTGAGGGCTGATTTCTTGTTCTTTGATGAAAAGCCTTCTGTTTCAACTGCCAAACCTTTCAGGGGAGCATTTGCAAGCATTCAGAACCATTTTTGAGTGAATTGCCAAAAGTCAGATTTTTGCTGAAATTGTGACCCCGGGGCTTAGGGATTTTTTTCAAAAAAATCTTTTTCCGCCGGTTAAGTGGTCGAGGGCTGATTTCTTGTCTTGTGATAAAAAGCCTTCTGTTTCGACTGCCAAACCTATCAGTGGAGCATTTGCAAGCGATAGGAACCATTTTTGAGTGAATTGCCAAAAGTCAGATTTATGCTGAAATTGTGACCCGGGGCTTAGGGATTTTTCAAAAAAATCTTTTCCGCCGGTTAAGTGATCGAGGGCTGATTTCTTGTCCTTTGATGAAAAGCCTTCTGTTTCGACTGCCAAACCATTCAGGGGAGCATTTGCAAGCGTTTGGCACCATTTTTGAGTGAATAGGCAAAATTCAGATTTTTGCTGAAATTGTGACCCCATGGTTTAGGGATTTTTTCAAAAAATATTTTCCGTCGGTTATGTTGCTTAGGGCTGATTTCTTGTTCTTTGATGAAAAGCCTTCTGTTTCGACTGCCAAACCTTTCAGTGGAGCATTTGCAAGTGTTCAGAACCATTTTTGAGTGAATTGCCAAAAGTCAGATTTTTGCTGAAATTGTGACTCCGGGGCTTAGTGTTTTTTTCAAATATATCTTTTTCCGCCGGTTAAGTGATCGAGGGCTGATTTCTTGTCCTTTGATGAAAAGCCTTCTGTTTCGACTGCCAAACCTTTCAGGGGAGCATTTGCAAGCGTTTGGCACCATTTCTGAGTGAATTTCCAAAAGTCAGATTTTTGCTGAAATCCTGACCCCGGGGCTTAGGGATTTTTTCAAAAATATTTTCCGCCGGTTATGTTTCTGAGGGCTGATTTCTTGTTGTTTGATGAAAATGCCTTCTGATTCAACTGCCAAACCTTTCAGGGAGCATTTGCAAGCGTTTGCCACCCTTTTTCAGTGAATTGCCAAAAGTCAGATTTTGCTGAAATTGTGACCCGGGGCTTAGGGATTTTTTCAAAAATATTTTCCGCTCGGTTATGTTGCTGAGGGCTGATTTCTTGTCCTTTGATGAAAAGCCTTCTGTTTCGACTGCCAAACCTTTCAGGGGAGCATTTGCAAGCGTTTGGCACCATTTTGAGTGAATTGCCAAAAGTCAGATAAGTGATCGAGGGCTGATTTCTTGTCGTTTGATAAAAAGCCTTCTGTTTCGACTGCCAAAGCTTTCAGGGGAGCATTTGCAAGCGTTTGTCACCATTTTGATTGAATTCCCAAAAGTCAGATTTTTGCTGAAATTGTGACCCCGGGGCTTAGGGATTTTTTCAAAAAAATCTTTTTCCGCCGGTTAAGTGGTCGAGGGCTGATTTCTTGTCCTGTGATAAAAAGCCTTCTGTTTCGATTGCCAAACATTTTGGGAGAGCATTTGCAAGCGTTTAGCACCATTTTTGAGTGAATTGCCAAAAGTCAAATTTTTGCTGAGATTGTGACCCCGGGGCTTAGGGATTTTTTCAAAACATATTTTCCGCCGGTTATGTTGCTGAGGGCTGATTTCTTGTCCTTTGATGAAAAGCCTTCTGTTTCGACTGCCAAACCTTTCAGGGGAGCATTTGCAAGTGTTTGGCACCATTTTTGAGTGAATTGCCAAAAGTCAGATTTTTGCTGAAATTGTGACTCCGGGGCTTAGGGATTTTTTCAAAAAATCTTTTTCCGCCGGTTAAGTGATCGAGGGCTGATTTCTTGTCCTTTGATGAAAAGCCTTCTGTTTCGATTGCCAAACATTTTGGGAGAGCATTTGCAAGCGTTTGGCACCATTTTTGAGTGAATTCCCAAAAGTCAGATAAGTGATCGAGGGCTGATTTCTTGTCCTTTGATGAAAAGCCTTCTGTTTCGACTGCCAAACCTTTCAGGGGAGCATTTGCAAGCGTTTGGCACCATTTCTGAGTGAATTTCCAAAAGTCAGATTTTTGCTGAAATTCTGACCCGGGGCTTAGGGATTTTTCAAAAAATCTTTTCCGCCGGTTAAGTGGTCGAGGGCTGATTTCTTGTCTTGTGATAAAAAGCCTTCTGTTTCGACTGCCAAACCTTTCAGGGAGCATTTGCAATCGTTCAGAACCATTTTTGAGTGAATTGCCAAAAGTCAGATTTTTGCTGAAATTGTGACCCGGGGCTTAGGGATTTTTGAAAAATATTTTCCGTCGGTTATGTTGCTTAGGGCTGATTTCTTGTTCTTTGATGAAAAGCCTTCTGTTTCGACTGCCAAACCTTTCAGTGGAGCATTTGCAAGTGTTCAGAACCATTTTTGAGTGAATTGCCAAAGACAGATTTTTGCTGAAATTGTGACCCCGGGGCTTAGGGATTTTTTCAAAAAAATCTTTTCCGCCTGGTTAAGTGATCGAGGGCTGATTTCTTGTCCTTTGATGAAAAGCCTTCTGTTTCGACTGCCAAACCTTTCAGGGGAGCATTTGCAAGCGTTTGGCACCATTTCTGAGTGAATTTCCAAAAGTCAGATTTTTGCTGAAATTCTGACCCTGGGGCTTAGGGATTTTTTCAAAAAATATTTTCCGCCGGTTATGTTGCTGAGGGCTGATTTCTTGTTGTTTGATAAAATGCCTTCTGATTCAACTGCCAAACCTTTCAGGGGAGCATTTGCAAGCGTTTGCCACCATTTTTGAGTGAATTGCCAAAAGTCAGATTTTTGCTGAAATTGTGACACCGGGGCTTAGGGATTTTTTCAAAAAAATCTTTTTCCGCCGGTTAAATGGTCGAGGGCTGATTTCTTGTCCTGTGATAAAAAGCCTTCTGTTTCGATTGCCAAACATTTTGGGAGAGCATTTGCAAGCGTTTGGCACCATTTTTGAGTGAATTCCCAAAAGACAGATTTTTGCTGAAATTGTGACCCCGGGGCTTAGGGATTTTTTCAAAAAAATCTTTTTCCGCCGGGTAAGTGGTCGAGGGATGATTTCTTGTCCTGTGATAAAAAGCCTTCTGTTTCGATTGCCAAACATTTTGGGAGAGCATTTGCAAGCGTTTGGCACCATTTTTGAGTGAATTCCCAAAAGTCAGATAAGTGATTGAGGGCTGATTCTTGTCCTTTGATGAAAAGCCTTCTGTTTCAACTGCCAAACATTTCAGGGGAGCATTTGCAAGCGTTTGGCACCATTTTTGAGTGAATTGCCAAAAGTCAAATTTTTGCTGAGATTGTGACCCCGGGGCTTAGGGATTTTTTCAAAACATATTTTCCGCCGGTTATGTTGCTGAGGGCTGATTTCTTGTCCTTTGATGAAAAGCCTTCTGTTTCGACTGCCAAACCTTTCAGGGGAGCATTTGCAAGTGTTTGGCACCATTTTTGAGTGAATTGCCAAAAGTCAGATTTTTGCTGAAATTGTGACCCCGGGGCTTAGGGATTTTTCAAAAAAAATCATTTTCCGCCGGGTAAGGGGTCGAGGGCTGATTTCTTGTCCTGTGATAAAAAGCCTTCTGTTTCGATTGCCAAACATTTTAGGAGAGCATTTGCAAGCGTTCGGCACCATTATTGAGTGAATTGCCAAAAGTCAGATTTTTGCTGAAATTGTGACACCGGGGCTTAGGGATTTTTTCAAAAAAATCTTTTTCCGCTGGGTATGTTTAAGAGGGCTGATTTCTTGTCCTTTGATGAAAAGCCTTCTATTTCGACTGCCAAACCTTTCAGGGAGCATTTGCAAGCGTTTGGCACCATTTTGAGTGAATTTCCAAAAGTCAGATTTTTGCTGAAATTGTGACCCCGGAGGCTTAGGGATTTTTCTAAAAAATCTTTTCCGCCGGTTAAGTGGTCGAGGGCTGATTTCTTGTCCTTTGATGAAAAGCCTTCTGTTTCGAGTGCCAAACCTTTGGGGAGAGCATTTGCAAGCGTTTCGCACCATTTTTGAGTGAATTGCCAAAAGTCAGATTTTTGCTGAAATTGTGACCCCGGGGCTAAGGGATTTTTTCAAAAAAATCTTCTTCCGCCGGTTAAGTGATCGAGGGCTGATTTCTTGTCCTGTGATAAAAAGCCTTCTGTTTCGACTGCCAAACCTTTCAGGGGAGCATTTGCAATCGTTTGGCACCATTTTTGAGTGAATTGCCAAAAGTCAGATAAGTGATCGAGGGCTGATTTCTTGTCCTTTGATGAAAAGCCTTCTGTTTCGACTGCCAAACCCTTCAGGGGAGCATTTGCAAGCGTTTGGCACCATTTTTGAGTGAATTTCCAAAAGTCAGATTTTTGCTGAAATTGTGACCCAGGGGCTTAGGGATTTTTTCAAAAAATATTTTCCGTCGGTTATGTTGCTGAGGGCTGATTTCTTGTTCTTTGATGAAAAGCCTTCTGTTTCAACTGCCAAACCTTTCAGGGGAGCATTTGCAAGCGTTTGGCACCATTTTTGAGTGAATTGCCAAAAGTCAGATTTTTGCTGAAATTGTGACCCCGTGGCTTAGGGATTTTTTCAAAAAATCTTTTCCGCCGGTTAAGTGGTCGAGGGCTGATTTCTTGTCCTTTGAAAAAAAGCCTTTTGTTTCGACTACCAAACCTTTCAGGGGAGCATTTGCAAGCGTTCAGAACCATTTTTTAGTGAATTGCCAAATGTCAGATTTTTGCTGAAATTGTGACCCGGGGGCTTAGGGATTTTTTCAAAAAAATCATTTTCCGCCGGTTAAGTGATCGAGGGCTGATTTCTTGTCTTGTGATAAAAAGCCTTCTGTTTCGACTGCCAAACCTTTCAGGGGAGCATTTGCAAGCGTTTGGCACCATTTGTGAGTGAATTGTCAAAAGTCAGATTTTTGCTTAAATTGTGACCCCGGGGCTTAGGGATTTTTTCAAAAAATATTTTCCGTCGGTTATGTTGCTGAGGGCTGATTCCTTGTTGTTTGATAAAATGCCTTCTGATTCAACTGCCAAACCTTTCAGGGGAGCATTTGCAAGCGTTTGCCACCATTTTTGAGTGAATTGCCAAAAGTCAGATTTTTGCTGAAATTGTGACCCCGGGGCTTAGGGATTTTGTCAAAAAAATCTTTTTCCGCCGGTTAAGTGGTCGAGGGCTGATTTCTTGTCCTGTGATAAAAAGCCTTCTGTTTCGATTGCCAAACATTTTGGGCGAGCATTTGCAAGCGTTTGGCACCATTTTTGAGTGAATTTCCAAAAGTCAGATTTTTGCTGAAATTGTGACCCGGGGCTTAGGTATTTTTCACAAAAAATCTTTTCCGCCGGTTAAGTGGCCGAGGGCTGATTTCTTGTCTTGTGATAAAAGCCTTCTGTTTCGACTGCCAAACCCTTCAGGGAGCATTTGCAAGCGTTTGGCACCATTTTTGAGTGAATTTCCAAAAGTCAGATTTTTGCTGAAATTGTGACCCCGGGGCTTAGGGATTTTTCAAAAAATCTTTTCCGCCGGGTAAGTGGTCGAGGGCTGATTTCTTGTCCTTTGATGAAAAGCCTTCTGTTTCGATTGCCAAACATTTTGGGAGAGCATTTGCAAGTGTTTGGCACCATTTTTGAGTGAATTCCCAAAAGTCAGATAAGTGATCGAGGGCTGATTCTTGTCCTTTGATGAAAAGCCTTCTGTTTCGACTGCCAAAAATTTCAGGGGAGCATTTGCAAGCGTTTGGCACCATTTTTGAGTGAATTGCCAAAAGTCAGATTTTTGCTGAGATAGTGACCCGGGGCTTAGGGATTTTTCAAAACATATTTTCCGCCGGTTATGTTGCTGAGGGCTGATTTCTTGTCCTTTGATGAAAAGCCTTCTGTTTCGACTGCCAAACCTTTCAGGGGAGCATTTGCAAGCGTTTGGCACCATTTTTGAGTGAATTGCCAAAAGTCAGATTTATGCTGAAATTGTGACCCAGGGGCTTAGGGATTTTTTCAAAAAATCTTTTTCCGCCGGTTAAGTGGTCGAGGGCTGATTTCTTGTCCTGTGATAAAAAGCCTTCTGTTTCGATTGCCAAACATTTTGGGAGAGCATTTGCAAGCGTTTGGCACCATTTTTGAGTGAATTGCCAAAAGTCAGATTTTTGCTGAAATTGTGACCCGGGGCTTAGGGATTTTTCAAAAAATATTTTCCGCCGGTTATGTTGCTGAGGGCTGATTTCTTGTCCTTTGATGAAAAGCCTTCTGTTTCGACTGCCAAACCTTTCAGGGAAGCATTTGCAAGCGTTTGGCACCATTTTTGAGTGAATTGCCAAAAGTCAGATAAGTGATCGAGGGCTGATTTCTTGTCCTTTGATGAAAAGCCTTCTGTTTCGACTGCCAAACCTTTCAGGGGAGCATTTGCAAGCGTTTGGCACCATTTTTGAGTGAATTGCCAAAAGTCAAATTTTTGCTGAAATTGTGACCCGGGGCTAAGGGATTTTTCAAAAAATCTTCTTCCGCCGGTTAAGTGATCGAGGGCTGATTTCTTGTCCTGTGATAAAAAGCCTTCTGTTTCGACTGCCAAACCTTTCAGGGAGCATTTGCAAGCGTTTGGCACCATTTTTGAGTGAATTGCCAAAGTCAGATTTTTGCTGAAATTGTGACCCTGGGGCTTAGGGATTTTTCAAAAAATCTTTTCCGTCGGTTAAGTGGCAGAGGGCTGATTTCTTGTTCTTTGATGAAAAGCCTTCTTTTTCGATTGCCAAACATTTTGGGAGAGCATTTGCAAGCGTTTAGCACCATTTTTGAGTGAATTTCCAAAAGTCAGATTTTTGCTGAAATTGTGACCCCGGGGCTTAGGGATTTTTTCAAAAAATATTTTCCGCCGGTTAAGTGGCCGAGGGCTGATTTCTTGTCTTGTGATAAAAGCCTTCTGTTTCGACTGCCAAACCTTTCAGTGGAGCATTTGCAAGCGTTTGGCACCATTTTTGAGTGAATTTCCAAAAGTCAGATTTTTGCTGAAATTGTGACCCAGGGGCTTAGGGATTTTTTCAAAAAATATTTTCCGTCGGTTATGTTGCTGAGGGCTGATTTCTTGTTCTTTGATGAAAAGCCTTCTGTTTCAACTGCCAAACCTTTCAGTGGAGCATTTGCAAGCATTCAGAACCATTTTTGAGTGAATTGCCAAAAGTCAGATTTTTGCTGAAATTGTGACCCCGGGGCTTAGGGATTTTTTCAAAAAAATCTTTTTCCGCCGGTTAAGTGGTCGAGGGCTGATTTCTTGTCTTGTGATAGAAAGCCTTCTTATTCGACTGCCAAACCTTTCAGGGGAGCATTTGCAAGCGTTCAGAACCATTTTTGAGTGAATTGCCAAAAGTCAGATTTTTGCTGAAATTGTGACCCCGGGGCTTAGGGATTTTTTCAAAAAAATCTTTTTCCGCCGGTTAAGTGATCGAGGGCTGATTTCTTGTCCTTTGATGAAAAGCCTTCTGTTTCGACTGCCAAACCTTTCAGGGGAGCATTTGCAAGCGTTTGGCACCATTTCTGAGTGAATTGTCAAAAGTCAGATTTTTGCTGAAATTGTGACCCGGGGCTTAGGGATTTTTTCAAAAAATCTTTTCCGCCGGTTAATGTTGCTGAGGGCTGATTCCTTGTTCTTTGATAAAAGCCTTCTGTTTCGACTGCCAAACCTTTCAGGGAGCATTTGCAAGCGTTTAGCACCATTTTTGAGTGAATTGCCAAAAGTCAGATTTTTGCTGAAATTGTGACCCGGGGCTTAGGGATTTTTTCAAAAAATCTTTTCCGCCGGTTAAGTGGTCGAGGGCTGATTTCTTGTCCTGTGATGAAAAGCCTTCTGTTTCGATTGCCAAACATTTTTGGTGAGCATTTGCAAGCGTTTGGCACCATTTTTGAATGAATTTCCAAAAGTCAGATTTTTGCTGAAATTGTGACCCCGGGGCTTAGAGATTATTTCAAAAAATCTTTTCCGCCGGTTAAGTGGTCGAGGGCTGATTTCTTGTCCTGTGATAAAAGCCTTCTGTTTCGACTGCCAAACCTTTCAGGAGAGCATTTGCAAGCGTTTGGCACCATTTTTGAGTGAATTTCCAAAAGTCAGATTTTTGCTGAAATTGTGACCCCGGGGCTTAGGGATTTTTTCGACAAATATTTCCCGCCGGTTATGTTGCTGAGGGCTGATTTCTTGTCCTTTGATGAAACGCCTTCTGATTCGACTCCCAAACCTTTCAGGGAGCATTTGCGAGCGTTTGGCACCATTTTTGAGTGAATTGCCAAAAGTCAAATTTTTGCTGAAATTGTGACCCCGGGGCTAAGGGATTTTTTCAAAAAAATCTTCTTCCGCCGGTTAAGTGATCGAGGGCTGATTTCTTGTCCTGTGATAAAAAGCCTTCTGTTTCGATTGCCAAACATTTTGGGAGAGCATTTGCAAGCGTTTGGCACCATTTTTGAGTGAATTCCCAAAAGACAGATTTTTGCTGAAATTGTGACCCCGGGGCTTAGGGATTTTTTCAAAAAATCTTTTTCCGCCGGTTAAGTGGTCGAGGGCTGATTTCTTGTCCTGTGATAAAAGCCTTCTGTTTCGATTGCCAAACATTTTGGGAGAGCATTTGCAAGCGTTTAGCACCATTTTTGAGTGAATTCCCAAAAGACAGATTTTTGCTGAAATTGTGACCCCGGGGCTTAGGGATTTTTTCCAAAAAATCTTTTTCCGCCGGTTAAGTGGTCGAGGGCTGATTTCTTGTCTTGTGATAAAAGCCTTCTGTTTCGACTGCCAAACCCTTCAGGGAGCATTTGCAAGCGTTTGGCACCATTTTTGAGTGAATTTCCAAAAGTCAGATTTTTGCTGAAATTGTGACCCAGGGGCTTAGGGATTTTTTCAAAAAATATTTTCCGTCGGTTATGTTGCTGAGGGCTGATTTCTTGTTCTTTGATGAAAAGCCTTCTGTTTCAACTGCCAAACCTTTCAGGGAGCATTTGCAAGCATTCAGAACCATTTTTGAGTGAATTGCCAAAAGTCAGATTTTTGCTGAAATTGTGACCCGGGGCTTAGGGATTTTTTAAAAAATCTTTTCCGCCGGTTAAGTGGTCGAGGGCTGATTTCTTGTCTTGTGATGAAAAGCCTTCTGTTTCGACTGCCAAACCTTTCAGGGAGCATTTGCAAGCGTTCAGAACCATTTTTGAGTGAATTGCCAAAAGTCAGATTTTTGCTGAAATTGTGACCCCGGGCTTAGGGATTTTTCAAAAAATCTTTTCCGCCGGTTAAGTGGTCGAGGGCTGATTTCTTGTCCTTTGATGAAAAGCCTTCTGTTTCGACTGCCAAACCTTTCAGGGAGCATTTGCAAGCGTTTGGCACCATTTTTGAGTGAATTGCCAAAAGTCAGATTTTTGCTGAAATTGTGACCCGGGGCTTAGGGATTTTTTCAAAAAATCTTTTCCGCCGGTTATGTTGCTCGAGGGCTGATTTCTTGTCCTTTGATGAAAAGCCTTCTGGTTCAACTGCCAAACCTTACCGTGGAGCATTTGCAAGCATTCAGAACCATTTTTGAGTGAATTGCCAAAAGTCATATTTTTGCTGAAATTGTGACCCCGGGGCTAAGGGATTTTTTCAAAAAAATCTTCTTCCGCCGGTTAAGTGATCGAGGGCTGATTTCTTGTCCTGTGATAAAAAGCCTTCTGTTTCGATTGCCAAACATTTTGGGAGAGCATTTGCAAGCGTTTGGCACCATTTTTGAGTGAATTCCCAAAAGACAGATTTTTGCTGAAATTGTGACCCCGGGGCTTAGGGATTTTTCAAAAAAATCTTTTTCCGCCGGTTAAGTGGTCGAGGGCTGATTTCTTGTCCTGTGATAAAAAGCCTTCTGTTTCGATTGCCAAACATTTTGGGAGAGCATTTGCAAGCGTTTAGCACCATTTTTGAGTGAATTCCCAAAAGACAGATTTTTGCTGAAATTGTGACCCCGGGGCTTAGGGATTTTTTCAAAAAAATCTTTTTCCGCCGGTTAAGTGGCCGAGGGCTGATTTCTTGTCTTGTGATAAAAAAGCCTTCTGTTTCGACTGCCAAACCCTTCAGGGAGCATTTGCAAGCGTTTGGCACCATTTTTGAGTGAATTTCCAAAAGTCAGATTTTTGCTGAAATTGTGACCCAGGGGCTTAGGGATTTTTCAAAAAATATTTTCCGTCGGTTATGTTGCTGAGGGCTGATTTCTTGTTCTTTGATGAAAAGCCTTCTGTTTCAACTGCCAAACCTTTCAGGGAGCATTTGCAAGCATTCAGAACCATTTTTGAGTGAATTGCCAAAAGTCAGATTTTTGCTGAAATTGTGACCCGGGGCTTAGGGATTTTTCAAAAAATCTTTTCCGCCGGTTAAGTGGTCGAGGGCTGATTTCTTGTCCTTGTGATGAAAAGCCTTCTGTTTCGACTGCCAAACCTTTCAGAGGAGCATTTGCAAGCGTTTGGCACCATTTTTGAGTGAATTGCCAAAAGTCAGATTTTTGCTGAAATTGTGACCCCGGGCTTAGGGATTTTTCAAAAAATATTTTCCGCCGGTTAAGTTGCTCGAGGGCTGATTTCTTGTCCTTTGATGAAAAGCCTTCTGTTTCGACTGCCAAACCTTTCAGGGAGCATTTGCAAGCGTTTGGCACCATTTTTGAGTGAATTGCCAAAAGTCAGATTTTTGCTGAAATTGTGACCCCGGGGCTTAGGGATTTTTCAAAAAATCTTTTCCGCCGGTTATGTTGATCGAGGGCTGATTTCTTGTCCTTTGATGAAAAGCCTTCTGTTTCGACTGCCAAACCTTTCAGTGGAGCATTTGCAAGTGTTCAGAACCATTTTTGAGTGAATTGCCAAAAGTCAGATTTTTGCTGAAATTGTGACCCCGGGGCTTAGGGATTTTTTCAAAAAAATCTTTTTCCGCCGGTTAAGTGATCGAGGGCTGATTTCTTGTCCTGTGATAAAAAGCCTTCTGTTTCGATTGCCAAACATTTTGGGAGAGCATTTGCAAGCGTTTGGCACCATTTTTGAGTGAATTCCAAATAGACAGATTTTTGATGAAATTGTGACCCCGGGGCTTTGGGATTTTTTCTATAAAATATTTGTCCGCCGGTTAAGTGGTCGAGGGCTGGTTTCTTGTCCTGTGATAAAAGCCTTCTGTTTCGATTGCCAAACATTTTAGGAGAGCATTTGCAAGCTTTTAGCACCATTTTTGAGTGAATTGCCAAAAGACAGATTTTTGCTGAAATTGTGACCCCGGGGCTTAGGGATTTTTTCAAAAAAATCTTTTTCCGCCGGTTAAGTGGTCGAGGGCTGATTTCTTGTCTTGTGATAAAAAGCCTTCTGTTTCGATTGCCAAACCTTTTTGGTGAGCATTTGCAAGCGTTTGGCACCATTTTTGAGTGAATTTCCAAAAGTCAGATTTTTGCTGAAATTGTGACCCAGGGGCTTAGGGATTTTTTCAAAAAATATTTTCCGTCGGTTATGTTGCTGAGGGCTGATTTCTTGTTCTTTGATGAAAAGCCTTCTGTTTCAACTGCCAAACCTTTCAGGGGAGCATTTGCAAGCATTCAGAACCATTTTTGAGTGAATTGCCAAAAGTCAGATTTTTGCTGAAATTGTGACCCGGGGCTTAGGGATTTTTTAAAAAATCTTTTTCCGCCGGTTAAGTGGTCGAGGGCTGATTTCTTGTCTTGTGATAAAAAGCCTTCTGTTTCGACTGCCAAACCTTTCAGGGGAGCATTTGCAATCGTTCAGAACCATTTTTGAGTGAATTGCCAAAAGTCAGATTTTTGCTGAAATTGTGACCCCGGGGCTTAGGGATTTTTTCAAAAAAATCATTTTCCGCCGGTTAAGTGATCGAGGGCTGATTTCTTGTCCTTTGATGAAAAGCCTTCTGTTTCGACTGCCAAACCTTTCAGTGGAGCATTTGCAAGCGTTTGGCACCATTTTTGAGTGAATTGTCAAAAGTCAGATTTTTGCTGAAATTGTGACCCGGGGCTTAGGGATTTTTCAAAAAATATTTTCCGTCGGTTATGTTGCTTGAGGGCTGATTTCTTGTTCTTTGATGAAAAGCCTTCTGTTTCGACTGCCAAACCTTTCAGTGGAGAATTTGCAAGTTTTCACAACCATTTTTGAGTGAATTGCCAAAAGTCAGATTTTTGCTGAAATTGTGACCCGGGGCTTAGGGATTTTTCAAAAAAGATTTTCCGCCGGTTAAGTGCTCGAGGGCTGATTTCTTGTCCTTTTATGAAAAGCCTTCTGTTTCGACTGCCAAACCTTTCAGGAGAGCATTTGCAAGCGTTTGGCACCATTTTTGAGTGAATTGCCAAAAGTCAGATTTTTGCTGAAATTGTGACCCCGGGGCTTAGGGATTTTTCAAAAAATCTTTTCCGCCGGTTAAGTGGTCGAGGGCTGATTTCTTGTCCTGTGATAAAAAGCCTTCTGTTTCGACTGCCAAACATTTTAGGAGAGCATTTGCAAGCGTTTAGCACCATTTCTGAGTGAATTCCCAAAAGTCAGATTTTTGCTGAAATTGTGCCCCTGGGGCTTAGGGATTTTTTCAAAAAAATCTTTTTCCGCCGGTTAAGTGGTCGAGGGCTGATTTCTTGTCCTGTGATAAAAAGCCTTCTGTTTCGACTGCCAAACCTTTCAGGGGAGCATTTGCAAGCGTTTGGCACCATTTTTGAGTGAATTGCCAAAAGTCAGATTTTTGCTGAAATTGTGACCCAGGGGCTTAGGGATTTTTTCAAAAAATATTTTCCTCCGGTTATGTTGCTGAGGGCTGATTTCTTGTTCTTTGATGAAAAGCCTTCTGTTTCAACTGCCAAAACTTTCAGGGGAGCATTTGCAAGCGTTCAGAACCATTTTGGAGTGAATTGCCAAAAGTCAGATTTTAGCTGAAATTGTGACCCCGGGGCTTAGGGATTTTTTCAAAAAAATCTTTTTCCGCCGGTTAAGTGGTCGAGGGTTGATTTCTTGTCCTGTGATAAAAAGCCTTCTGTTTCGATTGCCAAACATTTTGGGAGCATTTGCAATCGTTCAGAACCATTTTTGAGTGAATTGCCAAAAGTCAGATTTTTGCTGAAATTGTGACCCGAGGCTTAGGGATTTTTTCAAAAAATCTTTTCCGCCGGTTAAGTGATCGAGGGCTGATTTCTTGTCCTTTGATGAAAAGCCTTCTGTTTCGACTGCCAAACCTTTCAGGGAGCATTTGCAAGCGTTTGGCACCATTTTTGAGTGAATTGCCAAAAGTCAGATTTTTGCTGAAATTGTGACCCGGGGCTTAGGGATTTTTCAAAAATATTTTCCGTCGGTTATGTTGCTTGAGGGCTGATTTCTTGTTCTTTGATGAAAAGCCTTCTGTTTCGACTGCCAAACCTTTCAGTGGAGCATTTGCAAGCGTTCAGAACCATTTTTGAGTGAATTGCCAAAAGTCAGATTTTTGCTGAAATTGTGACCCGGGGCTTAGGGATTTTTCAAAAAATCTTTTCCGCCGGTTAAGTGATCGAGGGCTGATTTCTTGTCCTGTGATGAAAAGCCTTCTGTTTCGACTGCCAAACCTTTTAGGGGAGCATTTGCAAGCGTTCAGAACCATTTTTGAGTGAATTTCCAAAAGTCAGATTTTGCTGAAATTGTGACCCCGAGGCTTAGGGATTTTTCAAAAAATCTTTTCCGCCGGTTAAGTGATCGAGGGCTGATTTCTTGTCCTTTGATGAAAAGCCTTCTGTTTCGACTGCCAAACCTTTCAGGGAGCATTTGCAAGCGTTTGGCACCATTTTTGAGTGAATTGTCAAAAGTCAGATTTTTGCTGAAATTGTGACCCGGGGCTTAGGGATTTTTCAAAAAATATTTTCCGTCGGTTATGTTGCTTGAGGGCTGATTTCTTGTTCTTTGATGAAAAGCCTTCTGTTTCGACTGCCAAACCTTTCAGTGGAGCATTTGCAAGTGTTCAGAACCATTTTTGAGTGAATTGCCAAAAGTCAGATTTTTGCTGAAATTGTGACCCCGGGGCTTAGGGATTTTTTCAAAAAATATTTTCCGCCGGTTAAGTGGTCGAGGGCTGATTTCTTGTCCTTGTGATGAAAAGCCTTCTGTTTCGACTGCCAAACCTTTCAGGGGAGCATTTGCAAGCGTTTGGCACCATTTTTGAGTGAATTGCCAAAAGTCAGATTTTTGCTGAAATTGTGACCCGGGGCTTAGGGATTTTTCAAAAAATATTTTCCGGCGGTTATGTTGCTGAGGGCTGATTTCTTGTCCTTTGATGAAAAGCCTTCTGTTTCGACGGCCAAACATTTCAGGGGAGCATTTGCAAGTGTTCAGAACCATTTTTGAGTGAATTGCCAAAAGTCAGATTTTGCTGAAATTGTGACCCGGGGCTTAGGGATTTTTTCAAAAAATCTTTTCCGCCGGTTAAGTGATCGAGGGCTGATTTCTTGTCCTTTGATGAAAAGCCTTCTGTTTCGACTGCCAAACCTTTCAGGGGAGCATTTGCAAGCGTTTGGCACCATTTTTGAGTGAATTGCCAAAAGTCAGATTTTTGCTGAAATTGTGACCCGGGGCTTAGGGATTTTTCAAAACATATTTTCCGCCGGTTATGTTGTCGAGGGCTGATTTCTTGTCGTTTGATGAAAAGCCTTCTGTTTCGACTGCCAAACATTTCAGGGGAGCATTTGCAAGCGTTTGGCACCATTTTTGAGTGAATTGCCAAAAGTCAGATTTTTGCTGAAATTGTGACCCGGGGCTTAGGGATTTTTCAAAAAATCTTTTCCGCCGGTTAAGTGGTCGAGGGCTGATTTCTTGTGCTGGGATTCATAGCCTTCTGTTTCGACTGCCAAACCTTTCAGGAGAGCATTTGCAAGCGTTTGGCACCATTTTTTGAGTGAATTGCCAAAAGTCACATTTTTGCTGAATTTGTGACCCGGGGCTAGGGATTTTTTCAAAAATATTTTCCGCCGGTTATGTTGCTGAGGGCTGATTTCTTGTCCTTTGATGAAAAGCCTTCTGTTTCGAGTGCCAAACCTTTCTGGGGAGCATTTGCACGCGTTTGGCACCATTTTTGAGTGAATTGCCAAATGGAAGATTTTTGCTGAAATTGTGACCCCGGGGCTTAGGGATTTTTTCAAAAAAATCTTTTTCCGCCGGTTATGTGATCGAGGGCTGATTTCTTGTCCTTTGATGAAAAGCCTTCTGTTTCGACTGCCAAACCTTTCAGGGGAGCATTTGCAAGCGTTTGGCACCATTTTTGAGTGAATTGCCAAAAGTCAGATTTTTGCTGAAATTATGACCCCGGGCTTAGGGATTTTTCAAAAAATCTTCTTCCGCCGGTTAAGTGATCGAGGGCTGATTTCTTGTCCTGTGATGAAAAGCCTTCTGTTTCGATTGCCAAACATTTTAGGAGAGCATTTGCAAGCGTTTGGCACCATTTTTGAGTGAATTCCCAAAAGTCAGATTTTTGCTGAAATTGTGACCCCGGGGCTTAGGGATTTTTTCAAAAAAATCTTTTTCCGCCGGTTAAGTGGTCGAGGGCTGATTTCTTGTCCTGTGATGAAAAGCCTTCTAATTAGACTGCGAAACATTTCAGGGAGAGCATTTGCAAGCGTTTAGCACCATTTTGAGTGAATTGCCAAAAGTCAGATTTTTGCTGAAATTGTGACCCGGGGCTTAAGGGATTTTTCAAAAAATCTTCTTCCGCCGGTTAAGTGATCGAGGGCTGATTTCTTGTCCTGTGATAAAAAGCCTTCTGTTTCGATTGCCAAACATTTGGGGAGAGCATTTGCAAGCGTTTGGCACCATTTTTGAGTGAATTGCCAAAAGTCAGATTTTTGCTGAAATTGTGACCTCGGGGCTTAGGGATATTTTCAAAAAAAATCTTTTCCGCTGGGTAAGTGGTCGAGGGCTGATTTCTTGTCCTGTGATAAAAAGCCTTCTGTTTCGACTGCCAAACCCTTCAGGGGAGCATTTGCAAGCGTTTGGCACCATTTTTGAGTGAATTTCCAAAATTCAGATTTTTGCTGAAATTGTGACACAGGGGCTTACGGATTTTTTCAAAAAATATTTTCCGCCGGTTATGTTGCTGAGGGCTGATTTCTTGTTCTTTGATGAAAAGCCTTCTGTTTCGACTGCCAAACCTTTCAGGGGAGCATTTGCAAGCGTTCAGAACCATTTTTGAGTGAATTGCCAAATGTCAGATTTTTGCTGAAATTGTTACCCCGGGGCTTAGGGATTTTTTCAAAAAAATCTTTTTCCTCCGGTTAAGTGGTCGAGGGCTGATTTCTTGTCTTGTGATAAAAAGCCTTCTGATTCGACTGCCAAACCTTTCAGGGGAGCATTTGCAACCGTTCAGAACCATTTTTGAGTGAATTGCCAAAAGTCAGATTTTTGCTGAAATTGTGACCCAGGGGCTTAGGGATTTTTTCAAAAAATCTTTTCCGCCGGTTAAGTGAGCGAGGGCTGATTTCTTGTCCTTTGATGAAAAGCCTTCTGTTTCGACTGCCAAACCTTTCAGGAGAGCATTTGCAAGCGTTTGGCACCATTTTTGAGTGAATTGCCAAAAGTCAGATTTTTGCTGAAATTGTGACCCCGGGGCTTAGGGATTTCTCAAAAAAGTCTTTTTCCGCCGGTGAAGTGATCGAGGGCTGATTTCTTGTCCTGTGATGAAAAGCCTTCTGTTTCGACTGCCAAACCTTTCAGGAGAGCAATTTGCAAGCGTTTGGCACCCTTTTTGAGTGAAGTTCCAAAATTCTGTATTTTGCTGAAATTGTGACCCCGGGGCTTAGGGATTTTTTCAAAAAAATCTTTTTCCGCCGGTTAAGTGGTCGAGGGCTGATTTCTTGTCCTGTGATAAAAAGCCTTCTGTTTCGATTGCCAAACATTTTAGGAGAGCATTTGCAAGCGTTTGGCACCATTTTTGAGTGAATTGCCAAAAGTCAGATTTTTGCTGAAATTGTGACCCCGGGGCTTAGGGATTTTTTCAAAAAAATCTTTTTCCGCCGGTTAAGTGGTCGAGGGCTGATTTCTTGTCCTTGTGATGAAAAGCCTTCTGTTTCGACTGCCAAACCTTTGAGGCCAGCATTTGCAAGCGTTTGGCACCATTTTTGAGTGAATTTCCAAAAGTCAGATTTTTGCTGAAATTTTGACCCCGGGGCTTAGGGATTTTTCAAAAAATATTTTCCGCCGGTTATGTGGCTGAGGGCTGATTTCTTGTCCTGTGATAAAAAGCCTTCTGTTTCGATTGCCAAACATTTTGGGAGAGCATTTGCAAGTGTTTGGCATCATTTTTGAGTGAATTCCCAAAAGTCAGATAAGTGATCGAGGGCTGATTCTTGTCCTTTGATGAAAAGCCTTCTGTTTCGACTGCCAAACCTTTCAGGGGAGCATTTGCAAGCGTTTGGCACCATTTCTGAGTGAATTGCCAAAAGTCAGATTTTTGCTGAAACTGTGACCCGGGGTTTAGGGATTTTTTCAAAAAATAGTTTTCCGCCGGGTAAGTGGTCGAGGGCTGATTTCTTGTCCTGTGATAAAAAGCCTTCTGTTTCGACTGCCAAACATTTTGGGAGAGCATTTGCAAGCGTTTGGCACCATTTTTGAGTGAATTGCCAAAAGTCAGATTTTTGCTGAAATTGTGACCCTGGGCTTAGGATTTTTTTCAAAAATCTTTCTCCGCCGGTTAAGTGGTCGAGGGCTGATTTCTTGTCCTTTGATGAAAAGCCTTCTGTTTCGACTGCCAAACCTTTCAGGGGAGCATTTGCAAGCGTTTGCCACCATTTCTGAGTGAATTTCCAAAAGTCAGATTTTTGCTGAAATTGTGACCCGGGGCTTAGGGATTTTTCAAAAAATATTTCTCCTCCGGTTAAGTTGTAGAGGGCTGATTTCTTGTCCTGTGATAAAAAGCCTTCTGTTTCGACTGCCAAACCTTTCAGGGGAGCATTTGCAAGCGTTTGGCACCATTTCTGAGTGAATTGCCAAAAGTCAGATTTTTGCTGAAATTGTGACCCCGGGGCTTAGGGATTTTTTCAAAAAATATTTTCCGCCGGTTCATGTGGTCGAGGGCTGATTTCTTGTCCTGTGATGAAAAGCCTTCTGTTTCGACTGCCAAACCTTTCAGGGAGCATTTGCAAGCGTTTGGCACCATTTTTGAGTGAATTGCCAAAAGTCAGATTTTTGCTGAAATTGTGACCCCGGGGCTTAGGGATTTTTCAAAAAATCTTTTCCGCCGGTTAAGTGGTCGAGGGCTGATTTCTTGTCCTGTGATGAAAAGCCTTCTGTTTCGACTGCCAAACCTTTCAGGAGAGCATTTGCAAGCGTTTGGCACCATTTTTGAGTGAATTGCCAAAAGTCAGATTTTTGCTGAAATTGTGACCCGGGGCTTAGGGATTTTTTCAAAAATCTTTTCCGCCGGTTAAGTGGTCGAGGGCTGATTTCTTGTCCTTTGATGAAAAGCCTTCTGTTTCGACTGCCAAACCTTTCAGGGAGCATTTGCACGCGTTTGGCACCATTTCTGAGTGAATTTCCAAAAGTCAGATTTTTGCTGAAATTGTGACCCCGGGGCTTAGGGATTTTTTCAAAAAATATTTTCCGCCGGTTAAGTGGTCGAGGGCTGATTTCTTGTCCTGTGATAAAAAGCCTTCTGTTTCGATTGCCAAACCTTTCAGGGGAGCATTTGCAAGCGTTTGGCACCATTTTTGAGTGAATTGCCAAAAGTCAGATTTTTGCTGAAATTGTGACCACGGGGCTTAGGGATTTTTCAAAAATATTGTCCGCCGGGTATGTTGCTGAGGGCTGATTTCTTGTTCTTTGATGAAAAGCCTTCTGTTTCGACTGCCAAAACTTTCAGGGGAGCATTTGCAAGCGTTCGGAACCATTTTTGAGTGAATTGCCAAAAGTCAGATTTTAGCTGAAATTGTGACCCCGGGGCTTAGGGATTTTTTCAAAAAAATCTTTATCCGCCGGTTAAGTGGTCGAGGGCTGATTTCTTGTCTTGTGATAAAAAGCCTTCTGTTTCGACTGCCAAACCTTTCAGGGGAGCATTTGCAACCGTTCAGAACCATTTTTGAGTGAATTGCCAAAAGTCAGATTTTTGCTGAAATTGTGACCCCGGGGCTTAGGGATTTTTTCAAAAAATATTTTCCACCGGTTATGTTGCTGAGGGCTGATTTCTTGTTGTTTGATTAAAAGCCTTCTGATTCGACTTCCAAACCTTTCAGGAGAGCATTTGCAAGCGTTTGCCACCATTTTTGAGTGAATTGCCAAAAGTCAGATTTTTGCTGAAATTGTGACCCCGGGGCTTAGGGATTTTTTCAACAAATATTTTCCGCCGGTTATGTGTCTGACGGCTGATTTCTTGTCCTTTGATGAAAAGCCTTCTGTTTCGACTGCCCAACCTTTCAGGGGAGCATTTGCAACCGTTCAGCACCATTTTTGAGTGAATTGCCAAAAGTCAGATTTTTGCTGAAATTGTGACCCGGGGCTTAGGGATTTTTTCAAAAAATCTTTTCCGCCGGTTAAGTGGTCGAGGGATGATCTCTTGTCCTGTGATAAAAAGCCTTCTGTTTCGAGTGCCAAAGATTTTGGGAGAGTATTTGCAAGCGTTTGGCTCCATTTTTGATTGAATTCCCATATGTCAGATAAGTGATCGAGGGCTGATTTCTTGTCCTTTGATGAAAGCCTTCTGTTCGACTGCCAAACCTTTCAGGAGCATTTGCAAGCGTTTGGCACCATTTTTAGTGAATTCCAAAGTCAGATAAGTGATCGAGGACTGATTTCTTGTCCTTTGATGAAAAGCCTTCTGTTTCGACTGCCAAACCTTTCAGGGGAGCATTTGCAAGCGTTTGGCACCATTTTTGAGTGAATTGCCAAAAGTCAGATTTTTGCTGAAATTGTGACCCCGGGGCTTAGGGATTTTTTCCAAAAAATGTTTTTCCGACGGTTAAGTTGTCGAGGGCTGATTTCTTGTCCTGTGATAAAAAGCCTTCTGTTTCGACTGCCAAACCTTTCAGGGGAGCATTTGCAAGCGTTTGGCACCATTTTTGAGTCAATTGACAAAAGTCAGATTTTTGCTGAAATTTTGACCACGGGGCTTACGGATTTTTTCAAAAAATATTTTCCGCCGGTTATGTTGCTGAGGGCTGATTTCTTGTTCTTTGATGAAAAGCCTTCTGTTTCGACTGCCAAAACTTTCAGGGGAGCATTTGCAAGCGTTCGGAACCATTTTTGAGTGAATTGCCAAAAGTCAGATTTTAGCTGAAATTGTGACCCCGGGGCTTAGGCATTTTTTCAAAAAAATCTTTATCCGCCGGTTAAGTGGTCGAGGGCTGATTTCTTGTCTTGTGATAAAAAGCCTTCTGTTTCGACTGCCAAACCCTTCAGGCGAGCATTTGCAACCGTTCAGAACCATTTTTGAGTGAATTGCCAAAAGTCAGATTTTTGCTGAAATTGTGACCCCGGGGCTTAGGGATTTTTTCAAAAAATATTTTCCGCCGGTTATGTTTCTGAGGGCTGATTTCTTGTCGTTTGATGAAAAGCCTTCTGTTTCGACTGCCAAACCTTTCAGGAGAGCATTTGCAAGCGTTTGGCACCATTTTTGAGTGAATTGCCAAAAGTCAGATTTTTGCTGAAATTGTGACCCCTGGGCTTAGGGATTTTTACAACATCTATAGTCCGCCGGTTATGTGTCTGAGGGCTGATTTCTTGTCCTTTGATGAAAAGCCTTCTGTTTCGACTGCCAAACCTTTCAGGGGAGCATTTGCAAGCGTTTGGCACCATTTTTGAGTGAATTGCCAAAAGTCAGATTTTTGCTGAAATTGTGACCCGGGGCTTAGGGATTTTTCAAAAAATCTTTTCCGCCGGTTAAGTGGTCGAGGGCTGATTTCTTGTCCTGTGATAAAAGCCTTCTGTTTCGACTGCCAAACATTTTAGGAGAGCATTTGCAACGTTCGGACCATTTTGAGTGATGCCAAAGTCAGATTTTTGAAATTGACCGGGCTTGGATTTTCAAAAATGTTTCCACCGATAAGTGATCGAGGGCTGATTTCTTGTCCTTTGATGAAAAGCCTTCTGTTTCGACTGCCAAACCTTTCAGGGAGCATTTGCAAGCGTTTGGCACCATTTTTGAGTGAATTGCCAAAAGTCAGATTTTTGCTGAAATTGTGACCCCGGGGCTTAGGGATTTTTTCAAAAAATATTTTCCGCCGGTTCTGTTGCTGAGGGCTGATTTCTTGTTGTTAGATATAATGCCTTCTGATTCGACTGCCAAACCTTTCAGGGGAGCATTTGCAAGCGTTTGGCACCATTTTTGAGTGAATTGCCAAAAGTCAGACTTTTGCTGAAATTGTGACCCGGGCTAGGGATTTTTCAAAAATCTTTTCGCCGGTTAAGTGGTCGAGGGCTGATTTCTTGTCCTTTGATGAAAAGCCTTCTGTTTCGACTGCCAAACCTTTCAGGGAGCATTTGCAAGCGTTTGGCACCATTTTTGAGTGAATTGCCAAAAGTCAGATTTTTGCTGAAATTGTGACCCCGGGGCTTAGGGATTTTTTCAAAAAATATTTTCCGCCGGTTATGTTGCTGAGGGCTGATTTCTTGTCCTGTGATAAAAAGCCTTCTGTTTCGACTGCCAAACCTTTCAGGGGAGCATTTGCAAGCGTTTGGCACCATTTTTGAGTGAATTGCCAAAAGTCAGATTTTTGCTGAAATTGTGACCCGGGGGGCTTTGGGATTTTTAAAAAAATCTTTTTCCGCCGGTTATGTTGTTGAGGGCTGATTTCTTGTACTGTTATTAAAAGCCTTCTGTTTCGACTGCCAAACCTTTCAGGGGAGCATTTGCAATCGTTCAGAACCATTTTTGAGTGAATTGCCAAAAGTCAGATTTTTGCTGAAATTGTGACCCCGGGGCTTAGGGATTTTTTCAAAAAATATTTTCCGCCGGTTAAGTGATCGAGGGCTGATTTCTTGTCCTTGTGATGAAAAGCCTTCTGTTTCGACTGCCAAACCTTTCAGGGGAGCATTTGCAAGCGTTTGGCACCATTTTTGAGTGAATTGTCAAAAGTCAGATTTTTGCTGAAATTGTGACCCGGGGCTTAGGGATTTTTCAAAAAATATTTTCCGCCGGTTATGTTGCTGAGGGCTGATTTCTTGTTCTTTGATAAAAAGCCTTCTGATTCGACTGCCAAACCTTTCAGGGGAGCATTTGCAACCGTTCCGAACCATTTTTGAGTGAATTGCCAAAAGTCAGATTTTTGCTGAAATTGTGACCCCGGGGCTTAGGGATTTTTTCAAAAAATATTTTCCGCCGGTTAAGTGGTCGAGGGCTGATTTCTTGTCCTTTGATGAAAAGCCTTCTGTTTCGACTGCCAAACCTTTCAGGGAGCATTTGCAAGCGTTTGGCACCATTTTTGAGTGAATTGCCAAAAGTCAGATTTTTGCTGAAATTGTGACCCGGGGCTTAGGGATTTTTTCAAAAAATATTTTCCGCCGGTTATGTTGCTCGAGGGCTGATTTCTTGTCCTTTGATGAAAAGCCTTCTGTTTCGACTGCCAAACCTTTCAGGGGAGCATTTGCAAGCGTTTGGCACCATTTTGAGTGAATTGCCAAAGTCAGATTTTGCTGAAATTGTGACCCGGGCTTAGGATTTTTCAAAAAATGTTTTCCGCCGGTTAAGTGGTCGAGGGCTGATTTCTTGTCCTTTGATGAAAAGCCTTCTGTTTCGACTGCCAAACCTTTCAGGGGAGCATTTGCAAGCGTTTGGCACCATTTTTGAGTGAATTGCCAAAAGTCAGATTTTTGCTGAAATTGTGAACCCGGGGCTTAGGGATTTTTAAAAAAATTTTTTTCCGCCGGTTATGTTGTTGAGGGCTGATTTCTTGTCCTTTGATGAAAAGCCTTCTGTTTCGACTGCCAAACCTTTCAGGGGAGCATTTGCAAGCGTTTGGCACCATTTCTGAGTGAATTTCCAAAAGTCAGATATCTGCTGAAATTGTGACCCCGGGGCTTAGGGATTTTTTGAAAAAATATTTTCCGCCGGTTATGTTGCTGAGGGCTGATTTCTTGTCTTGTGATAAAAAGCCTTCTGTTTCGACTGCCAAACCTTTCAGGAGAGCATTTGCAAGCGTTTGGCACCATTTTTGAGTGAAATGCCAAAAGTCAGACTTTGGCTGAAATTGTGACCCGGGGCTTAGGGATTTTTTCAAAAAATCTTTTCCGCCGGTTCAGTGGTCGAGGGCTGATTTCTTGTCCTTTGATGAAAAGCCTTCTGATTCGACTGCCAAACCTTTCAGGAGAGCATTTGCAAGCGTTTAGCACCATTTTTGAGTGAATTGCCAAAAGTCAGATTTTTGCTGAAATTGTGACTCCGGGGCTTAGGGATTTTTTCAAAAAATATTTTCCGCCGGTTAAGTGATCGAGGGCTGATTTCTTTTCCTTTTGATGAAAAGCCTTCTGTTTCGACTGCCAAACCTTTCAGGGGAGCATTTGCAAGCGTTCGGCACCATTTTTGAATGAATTGCCAAAAGTCAGATTTTGCTGAAATTGTGACCCGGGGCTTAGGGATTTTTCAAAAATATTTTCCGCCGGTTATGTTGCTGAGGGCTGATTTCTTTTCTTGTGATAAAAAGCCTTCTGTTTCGAATACCAAACCTTTCAGGGGAGCATTTGCAAGCGTTTGGCACCATTTTTGAGTGAATTGCCAAAAGTCAGATTTTGCTGAAATTGTGACCCGGGGCTTAGGGATTTTTTCAAAAAATCTTTTCCGCCGGTTAAGTGGTCGAGGGCTGATTTCTTGTCCTTGTGATGAAAAGCCTTCTGTTTCGACTGCCAAACCTTTCAGGGAGCATTTGCAAGCGTTTAGCACCATTTTTGAGTGAATTGCCAAAAGTCAGATTTTTGCTGAAATTGTGACCCGGGGCTTAGGGATTTTTCAAAAAATCTTTTCCGCCGGTTAAGTGATCGAGGGCTGATTTCTTGTCCTTGTGATGAAAAGCCTTCTGTTTCGAGTGCCAAACCTTTCAGTTGAGCATTTTAAAGCGTTTGGCACCATTTTTGAGTGAATTTCCAAAAGTCAGATTTTTGCTGAAATTTTGACCCCGGGGCTTAGGGATTTTTTCAAAAAATATTTTCCGCCGGTTATGTTGCTGAGGGCTGATTTCTTGTCCTTTGATGAAAAGCCTTCTGTTTCGACTGCCAAACCTTTCAGTGGAGCATTTGAAACCTTTAAGAACCATTTTTGATTGAATTGCCAAAAGTCAGATTTTTGCTGAAATTGTGACCCCGGGGCTTAGGGATTTTTCAAAAAATCATTTTCCGCCGGTTATGTTGATCGAGGGCTGATTTCTTGTCCTTGTGATGAAAAGCCTTCTGTTTCGACTGCCAAACCTTTCAGGGAGCATTTGCAAGCGTTTGGCACCATTTTTGAGTGAATTGCCAAAAGTCAGATTTTTGCTGAAATTGTGACCCGGGGCTTAGGGATTTTTTCAAAAATCTTTTCCGCCGGTTAAGTTGCTCGAGGGCTGATTTCTTGTCCTTTGATGAAAAGCCTTCTGTTTCGACTGCCAAACCTTTCAGGGGAGCATTTGCAAGCGTTTGGCACCATTTTTGAGTGAATTTCCAAAAGTCAGATTTTGCTGAAATTGTGACCCGGGGCTTAGGGATTTTTCAAAAATATTTTCCGCCGGTTATGTTGCTGAGGGCTGATTTCTTGTCCTTTGATGAAAAGCCTTCTGTTTCGACTGCCAAACCTTTCAGGGAGCATTTGCAAGCGTTTGGCACCATTTTTGAGTGAATTGCCAAAAGTCAGATTTTTGCTGAAATTGTGACCCCGGGCTAGGGATTTTTCAAAACATCTTTTCCGCTGGTTAAGTTGATCGAGGGCTGATTTCTTGTCCTTTGATGAACAGCCTTCTTTTTCGACTGCCAAACCTTTCGAGGGAGCATTTGCAAGCGTTTGGCACCATTTCTGAGTGAATTTCCAAAAGTCAGATTTTTGCTGAAATTGTGACCCCGGGGCTTAGGGATTTTTCAAAAAATATTTTCCGCCGGTTATGTTGCTGAGGGCTGATTTCTTGTCCTTTGATAAAATGCCTTCTGATTCAACTGCCAAACCTTTCAGGGGAGCATTTGCAAGCGTTTGGCACCATTTTTGAGTGAATTGCCAAAAGTCAGATTTTTGCTGAAATTGTGACCCCGGGGCTTAGGGATTTTTTCAAAAAATCTTTTCCGCCGTTTAAGTGGTCGAGGGCTGATTTCTTTTACTGTGATAAA